>JABFQA010000044.1:0-34560 GCA_022817065.1 Probaryconus sp. ZL-2020
TACAAATTTAAGTAAAAGCGTAATATATAAATTACGTGATTAATTAATCGATTATTCATATTGTAATTATTGAAACATAATTTTATTATTTAATAATCGTACAATTTTTATTATATTAGCGTTACGCTTATGTACTGTTAAGACGGCGCTCTAGTCTAGTCTCTTATCAATTCTTTCAGAATGTAGCTCAGAGTGAAAATACTCTAAAAGCACAAAAGCTCATCCTTTTCCATTTTGAGACCTACTTTATAATGTTTTTTTTTGCAAACAACTTGTTAAAGTTAATATCCATTTTATTACGTAACATTGGAGCGCCATTCTAATATAATTTGCGTTTATTTTCACCGCACACGAAAGAGAAGCGTATTAAGATTTAACATCTGGTAAATCGTCCTATCCAAGCGGAATATAAACGCGAAGTTAGTTGCCTGGTGTGACGCGCACGAAAACTGGTTTCCATTCAAAAAAGGCACAAGAAGACAGAAAGGGGAAGAGAGCGAGAGGACCAAAGGGGATAGGGCTGGAGGAATGGAGAAAGTGGCTGCATGGGTCAGTGCCAAGATTTGCATATCCGGCGTTAAGTTGCTGGAACAGCGAGAGGTTGTTCACACTACCGGCATTTACTCAATGAACTTTGTCCGATCCTCTTTTTTGTTTTTGTATTTTACTTTTCTCTCTATCTCTCTATGTGGCTTTTGTATGGTTTCCCAAATTTTATGCGACTGTGACTGTCTCTAGAGGTACAAGAGACGCGGATGCAAAGTATATTAAAAAATCAACGTCCACGAGCACTCAAAGATACAAAGGTAATGAACCGTGAATTTCACATAGTGCTCTTTTACAACAGTTCAGATCAAGCTGAAGAATATTTTTCTTTTCGGTTGTTACATCATTCAAAACATGTTTGGTGACTGGAATAAATACAAATTACAATGCACGAGAGAATTAAGTGTCTTAATTTTAGATACCGATTGGAGAGGAAAGTGCAAAATAAACGTTGAATTATAAAAATGGAATTTAAAACTCATCCATATTCTACGAATATTCTTTATGATATTTTCGGGACGTGGAAGATGATCTACGATATTATCAGCATGAATTTTAACCACGGTGACATAAATTATCAGTATTACTGATACCTTGGACTGAAAATGATCCACTAAGTGCAAATTATAATACATAACATATGTGTGTATGTATGTATATGTCCATTAGATGGCGTAATTTGGACTAAGTGACTAGTTTTCATTATGAAATACATTGCCATTAAAGTAAAATACATTAAACTAAAATTGCAGTCATTTTGGAAAAATAGATTTTGCGAGAGTGGTTCGAGAAATTCATTCCCGAGCCGGTGATTACTATCATCGACGGTTTCCTATATTTTCGTTGTTCGTACAGGTGTGCTTAAAAATTGTGCGTTTGAAAATCTTTGTTAGATAAGATTGAACGCACGCATTTGTCTTAGAAATTTACATACTTTCATATTCAGTGTTTATGGCACTGACTATAAATTGGTATTAAATAAATTTACCTTTATCTGCTAAGCAGCTATTAATAATAACGAACAAATATACTTTTTTTGAGTGATATTCCTACATAAATTATTATTTCCACTTTCCCAGCCGCACTTGAACACAAGTTACGAGTAATTAAATTTTGTCTGATAATTATTTACAGCCGTTGTAGCCAACTATCCATCATTATTAATGTACAATGCCGTTTCGTTTCAAAACGAAATATATTTATTTCCCATAAAGTAACCTTTGACATTTTCAGATATTCATGTAATTGCGCCAAGCGGGGTCCAACTGTATTTCATTCTATTACGTATGGGACACCTTTTACGTTTCGCACTCGGCTAATTTTAAAACCTGCACTTAATTATGTTGAAGAGTGTCAATTTTATGAGTTTTAAATGGTTATTACCGTTAATAATAACGTCAAAGTTACTTTACAGATAACGTGTTTAAAATAAATCGATTGTCGCAAATAAAGAAAATTTTCACTAAGAGATATGAATTTTTTTTTTTTGTACGTTTGATGAAAAAGATTTCAGAATCATTTGCAGTGAAACATTTTTCTTCGATGTGGCACGAAAATTATTTCAAGCAGAAATTATTAAAATATTGACGTACGCGAATGTAACTACTTTTTTAATTCACCGACAAAGATTCCCACGAAAAATGTCATGTTACAATTTATAACGTGCATAGAAGTTTAAATTGTAGCGCAGTTCTGTCTTGTAATTTAAAAACCACAGGACGCTGATTTTGCTTGAAATTTGTGACTTATCTTTAATATGAAACATTTCTGGTTAAGACAGAAAGAAAAGAAAAAAAAAATACAGCATTACCACGAGAAAATGCTCTAACTGCTACACGACATACGTGAAACTCTAATTGCAACATCGAGAAACGACTGACGTTATTCTGTTCGTGTTAATATTGTTTGGAAATTAATTCGTCTCGTTCAGAAACAATTTTCTATTTCCCTCTTTGAGAGTCAACGTACTACTCTTGTCTCATATGTTCCCCACTGGAACTTGCAATTCTGATTACGTAAATTCTAGTTTTACTTGCAGCAAGCGAACTTGAAGCAAATTGATATAACAGTGCAGTTACGAAAACCAAAGTTTTTTTTTTTTTAAAAAAAGATGTGAATAAAGAAAAGTTGAAATTATAGAATTTTCATCTTTTGTAATATCATTATAAACATTTAAAAAGTATACAAACCTTACAAGTTTTATAATAATGTTTCTTTAAAATGATTTAAAAATCTTTACGATAAAAAAATGGTTTTCAGCTCTTATTTGTATAATATACGTATAATATATGTATATTTTACGTTCAAAATATGTTTATATTATCGGGGCCCTAATTTCAACCCTCATTAATGCATTCTGTATTTCAGATTTAAATCGTCCTTTTGCTGTATCTATCCCTTTACTCTTTCCACCGCTTGTTCAAGGCGCAGAATCACGCGCTAGCTCTTATTTACTGTAGAAATGGCAGCACACCTCTGACTCGGTCGCAAATCTAGTGTCCTTTGCTTTCTGTAGCATTCGTTCATGCAATAGTTCACGCGCCAGAGAATCATTGTACGCCACAATGTGCCTGATATTACGTGCTCGGCGTATGAAGTCGTTAAAAATAAAAACAGGAAGGCAAGTGGAAAATGGGAAGAACAAAAGAAAATGTATAAACGTTTCTCGATTAAAAAATTGTCTCTCTCTCCTGATTTCAGTCGCGATTAATGTTCGATCATGTGCTCTGAAGCGTAATTCATTTAGTTGATCTAAATAAAGATTTTAGGTTCAATAACGAAGGGAATTAAATCACAGTACTTCTCTACAATTTGTACATTAAATCTGAAATAATTGTTCATTAACTAAGTTGTGCATTGTCACTGTTTCATTGTAAACAATTATAAAATTTTTTGCATTAATTAATCTCGTTGATTTGACGAAATGCTATTTAGAAATTGAATTGAATATAAATAAGGATATATATACAAAAAAAAAAAAAAAGAAAGAAAAAAGATATGAAAATAAACAGGGGGAAAAAAGATGAGTGTCAAACAAAATTAAAATGATGTACTGAAACAAAAGATAAAGGAGAATGAGCCACAGAAAAGAAGAAATAGTGGTTCCACAGGGGGTTACTGGAGACCGTAGGTCATAGAGGTGAGGTAAAGCGATATCCATTACTATTTTATGAAGTTTATTTGCTCTCGACGCAGGCACATTTTTCATAAAATAACTCCTATTGCACGCCAAGATGGTTCCACTCGCTGGACAATGTTGTCACGTTGTGCTATTTTAGTTCATTATTTTTAATATTTTATATACTGTTGGAAGTGAGATAATTGGAATGAATTTAAAGAGTCCCGGCGAAGTTAATAAGGCTCGCTTTACTTCGGTCAGCGCACGCATTTTAGTATATCTTCATTTTTTTTTAAATATTCCGCTGACAAAAATTTATTTCATTTACAGAAACAGGATGGCGTTTTCGCGCAACGTGACATAGATTTACACAGACATGTAAATATTCCGGAAGACACGGTAAGGTTTGGTATGAAAATAAGAATTCCTTTGCATTGTAACACGTTAAATACGTATTACTTATAGTCATGATCCATCAGCGAGAGTACGTGATATTTTTGCAAAATCTAAAAATCATTTTACTTTGTTCCGTTATATGACTTTGGCATTCAATAAAATAATATAATGTCCTTCCCTAAACGTGAGCAGCTTTTTTATAACTATAACATAAAAAAAAAAAAAAAAAACATAATCACATTGCCAATTTCTTTGCTGTTTTTTTGATGATTAATTTTCTGCTTTTCACGATCATGAACGAGTGGCCCAGAGTTATATCGAATTCAGGATACATACGTTGGTCAATGATTCATGATTCATGATCACCGTGGATATACGAGATTTCTTTTTACGAGCAACGCAGTTACTAGAAAATAAAATACTTTAATAAATTGTGACATTAAAACATTAGATTGTTTGGTAAAACTTTTATTATACGCCATTTTCTCAGGTACGAAATGCTCTTCCTGGCCGTATATGAATACAGCGTACGCGAAGGAAAATTTTATTACCGATTCTCACGCGAAAGCACGAGCACTTTAAGTCTCAAGTTTCATACTTATCAAGTTAAGGGAGAAAAAAAGGTCAACGAAATTCAGGGGGACCAAATGCAAATTAAATTAAAGTTCGACGATCAAATGCGAGCGATTGGAATTCGTCGAGAGACATTTTATTTTATTGTCGCGCTAAGTCATGAATAATGCAGTTTTCCAAAAGAGGAAACGGATTATGTTTATTACGCGAATAAGAGATTTTTGCGTGCGATTGCAATAACGTGTTCCATATTCCGTGAGAGGAAAGTAGCGTAGGCTCGTGGAAATTGTTTTTATTTTATTTATTGTAATAAAAATAGTGCGAAATAGTTGTGCACACGTGAAAACAGCTCCCGGGTACTTGACAAGTAATTACCAAGCCGTATGTGGCACAAATAATTGCAAATGAAAACGAATGTTTACACTCGGCAAAGGTTGCTGGTGTTGAGTGCGCGTTTCGTGTAGCTCTGCATTTAGGTATAAAATCCCTCCATTTAATGACACAGGTCGTGATCGTACAACACTTTTCACTTTGCGCCACGAATTGCTAGAAAAATTATTTCTTCGAAGGCGCCATTATTTTAAATAATTACAACGACCTGGATACTTTTAATTCTTAATAATTTTCATTCTTTTATTTAACTCGATTCAATCTCTGTTTTCTGTACAGAAATACTTTTTTTTTACTTTCGTCTATCGCAAATATGTATAAATGCTATTGAAATAAACCTTTCTATCGACAGTTTAATTAAAAGTCTCTAGAGATCAGAACAATGAAGAGCGATGAGTAATTTTTGTAACTCGTGTATTTTGAGATTAACTTTGCTTTGGCCCGTACAAAGGTTATCTTTGATCGTATTCCTATGATATACACATCGATAGCACGCGAACGCTTTCTATATTTACGACGTCGATATAACGACGTCGTCAATGACGAACAATTAATTAGAACGCGAACCCCAAGTCCATAATTTGGGAGTTTCGATGATCGCTCGTAATGACGACTGTAATCGGTTGACGTTGATGTAATTCACAAAGCTCGTCTGTTTAATGATAGCCTATAATTGCGATCTACAATTACATCCTTCAAACAGTTTCAGTATGCAGGAAATGGTAGAGTGAGCGCGAAAAGAGTTAATTAAACTTCACAAAATCCGATTTAAATTAGTTAGATCTCATAACAAATAAATTGCGAAATCGATAGAGATAATATTTGTATTCTGATAAACAATTGACGTTAAATGTACTTTCAAATTTGATTTATTGTAAAATGATAAGTTACAACAAACAGGGTCGTTATACATTTCACAGGTGATGTGACTTTACATTTTATTGCATTCCATTTCATTGCGAACCAGTAAACGTGTCTAAAACTTCATTCGTATGTATTTTACAACGATTTTCTCTATTAAATAAACATTAAACAAACACTGAATTTGTGATGAATATTTTATGCAACGCGAGTGGAAAATCTCTAGTAATGTAACGGTGTGTTCTGTTACCGTTGAACGGTGCTTAATAGAACTAGACAAATTTCTACTAGGCACAATAATAATAATCAAATCAATCGATTTTTTATTCACAAGAAAATTAATTTTCTATTTAACAATTAATCGCGTTAGAATTTCATTCGTTTAAATTTAGAAGCTGAATAAATGTTAGAATAAGCTGAGAAGAAAAACTCTCTGCGAAGTATCTATCACGTTGAGGAGAGAAAAAGTAACGTATTTATTTCGCCATTTGTCAGTTCGCAAATTAAGTAATTATCATCGAGTTAGGCAAAGACGGCTAGCGTTCGATTACTTCTGCTGAAATGCTTAATTAATGCGGCAGAATAATTTACTGTAATTTACGGTATCGTCGAAATTGCGGCTAAAAGAGTGTCGATTCCAAGTGAACTGCATCGCGAGTTTTTTGTCCTCTTTTCGTTCTCTTTGTCGGGAGTTTTTGATTTATGCTACTGTGCACAACTTATAATAAGAGAGAACCGTAGAATTAATAAGCCTTTGTTACTTAATGACGAAAAATTATTTTCAGAGTATTATCATTAGTTCACATCAAAAATTATCATTGTTCATTATCATTAATGTGTGTCATAATTTTTCAATAAACATTTTGGAAGACTTTTATCCTTGAAAATAGAAAGTTCAATGAAAAACAATAATTATTCTGTAAACCAGGAGTTGTGTCAAATTCTCTTGTCGCCACGTAGCAGATTGCAAAAGAAGATACCAAAGTCGCACTTATTCTCGGATTTCAACGTAACTGATATATATATATAAATATACATATATATGCAAACACACGTGTGACATATATTACAAAGATACAGGAAAATTTTCAAGAGAATACAGAAAAAAAATGAAAGAGAAAAGCGATGAGGATGATTGCATTTGAGTGTCGTCCCAGCCTGAGGTTGTCTCATTATCTTAAAAGTGGCGTTACCGGATTATTACCTACGCTGAAATAAAGTAAGGAACCTGCTGGAATACGGTTATCGCGATATTTCGACGATTCCAGGCGGAAACAAAGATGCGCTATGCTGCGAAACACTGAGCCATTCAAAGGGAACGCCTCAGAGCAACATACCGTCGATTACGATTATTATGATGATCCCAGAACTTTCTCAGTGCCATATGTGCCAAATTTTCTATCTCACGTTCTTTATCTTTATTATCAAAACATGGCTTTTAATATCGTACATCTTAAAACAAAATTTTTTTTTATAATAATTTAGTACGATCATTTAAAAATTGTGACTTTTAAATTTTACATTGCCATTTTTCCTGGGTGTGTTTCATACCCCGAGGATATAAAGCTATCAGTATGGTTCGGTTCGTATTTTGGTAATTATTTTTTAATAGAAAAAATAACCGCTAAAAAATAAAATCCTCTTTTTTTTCCGTCGAATCAATATCGAAATCACGAACGTATTTGAATATCCTTTGAAAAGGAGAAGTATTTCATTTCGAACGAATTCAAATTTATTAGACTTTGCTTCGCAAAAAAAAAAAAAATGTAGAAATAAAGAAAATTGTTGATATCGCAGTTAAGATTTTTGTTAATAAACTTCTGTAGAAAGATACTCTCTTGAATGTGGATGAATTTATCTTTCTAACCGGTACATTATGGTGAGCATAATTGAATTTTTAACAAGCTCAGAACCGCGTATAAGAAAATACTCACAGCAAAGAAAATAAATAATCAAAAGACGGCTTGAAACCTTATTCTCAAGTTGTTTTTGTTATAACTCAATTATTTCAACTTCTACCTCAGAATTTTTATTGGTGTGCTGATTTGTCGCGTAGTGCTGTTGTTCGACAGTCGCAAACTTTACTGTTATTAAATGTGCATTTGTCTTACAATTTATGAAGGGAATAAATTTTCAACAACGAGTATGGCTTCAAGGGGCAGGTCAGGAATGGAATGGACGCCTTTAACTGCTAACTAATAGTTAACCATGACGTAATAATTAAGCAAGGAAACACTTACGGTGCCAACATTTTGTCAATAATTCACTCAATAATAAGACAAAGTTTGGTCATTGTTTGGTTATGGCTTCACATAAATTCTGAATGAATATGACTGAGAATTATCGTAACTGGAGCACACAAAGAGTAAAAACTTTCTACTTTTACTTCATTAAAATATTTTTCTCCAAAACTGTAACAATAAGGATTTTGAATAACTTCTATATATTATGAATTTCTTGCGTTCATTTGATCTGAATGATATTGAATAATTGAAAGCAATAGACCAATTTGTTGGAATGAATGACTGATTTCTTGCACAATTCAAAAGAACTGGATGATAGAGATAACGCATTCCTTCATTAGCATTGCAAACGGTGTTTTAGGATGAGTCCTTCTTATTACCCTCCTGTCTATTCGAATCAGACTGTTAGTGAGCTTTGAGTGGTAATTGATTCATCTAACGAACAATGGCTAATTACCGTTCGCACACATGAATACAGACGGGTTAATTTTCAATGGTAAAACGAGATTACGACGCAAGGTTCTGCATACTGACAAAGTAGCGCGACATAAAGATTGATAAATAATCAGTAAGGATTTAGATCTTCTCTCAAATAATGTATAATCCAAACAAAACTATTTAGTGGTAACAGAAGTATATAGATTAAAATGAAAAGATAATAAGATAGGTAGATAGATAGATAGATAGATAGATAAAGAGAGAGACCGCTGGGAGCTCTTCGGCTCGCGAGGAAGTGATTAGAAGTTGTACTGCTCGCAAAGTGTCGAGCTATCCATTACTCGCGCGTGAGTTGCCGGCAGGTCAAAGGTGTCAATTAAACCGAAATGGCGCACTAATGAACAAAAGCTGCAACGTAATCCGGTGCGCTTGCTATTATTACGGTGACTTAAGTGGTTTCTTCACGCGGCGACTGCCTGGAAGATAATAATGATTTATTGCGCGGATTCAAACCCAGATATACGCGCGAAGTATGTACACGGATGATTCCTAAACTTACAAACCACCGTCTCTAAGAACATCTATAACTAAACATCCTCTTCCTGGACTCATAACAAATAGCGCATCGGTCAGCGGTAGATAAGATTTCCAACACCTTCAAAGCAACAAAGAAAGATAAATTATTCATACTAACATTCCTCTTGGGAATTGCGACACGTTCTTTTAGAAACTCGAGTTTTATTGCATTTATTTATTGTTGATGCATTTAATCGACAAAAAACACGGAAGCTGGTTTTTTTTTTTTTAAAGTGAAATTTAAAAAAGAAACATTTTTACTCCATAAAAAACGATTATTCACAAACAGGAATTATCGCCATAAAAAGATACTGTTTGAATTTTTAAAATATTTTTCAATTACGTGATCTTCGTATGTATAATCCAAAAATTACTACTCTGAAAATAAAGGATTTGTGATTTGAGATCTAATCCAAAGTGAATATAACAGAGATTAGCGAATCATGTTTTAGAGAATAGTATCTGTTTCACATTTATGTGCGCCGAACGGTCGTTACTCGGAGTGGTAATTGCAGTCGGTGATGTGGCATTGCCACTCGAGACTGACCTATGAACTATCTCGAGGAATACCGTTTGATTTTCTAGGAAGCTTTTCCCTATCCCTCTCTTACTCTCTCTTTCTCTCTTAATGCCATCCCCTTTTTGTGAATCCCAACTCGAAGATGCTTATGTATAAGTTAACGGTAGAGTGATCGATCGAACACCAACCGTGAATTAACTATAATTGAATTGAAAACTCGACATGTGGAGCGCGTGCATTTTAAAGATCTCTCATAGACCGAGAGGTCAAGTTTTCCCTCCATCGACGAACCTAAATTTTCATGAGAAAAAAAGGAATTCTAGAAAAATAATTAATTGTCTTCCTGCGATAATAAAAAAAAAACAAACAAACTTAAGGTGATGTCAAAGTGGACGCACGACATCGCTTAGCAGACTGTTGGGAGAGGGGGGGTGGAGGGGGTTAATGGCGTTAAGTTAATATAATTTAAGCTCTTAGTTAACGATAAGTACGTAGCGCTACGAAATCAAAGAAAGGCATTGTGGAATCTACGTCCTGCGTTGTTCCGAGTAATATGATTAATATTAATCAGACTTCCCTCCGGTGGTATTATTATCTAATTGATAGGTTAAGCCAAGGGGTCGCGAGCATTTTGCTAGCGGAAGACATAGATCGAGGTCTCGAATCGTCATTTCCTTTGTGCGAAAACAGCTTAATCAGGATCATTGTTGGATTATTGGTTTTTGCGAAGCGTTCCTTCAAACGGAGATTTTTGCAAAAATTTTCAACCGCTCTTTAATATCTTATTAACGACTTCCAAGACTTCCAAAACCAACCAATGATGAAATCCCGCGATAATGGATACTTGGTTGTGCAAAATGTACGACATCCAAAAGGTCGAATCTTTTGGAATCTCGAACTACCTATTCAACAAAAGGATTTCCCTTTCACCGGAAGAGATTATTTCTAATGAAAGCAGATTCGCATTCGTTTATCAGAAGGTGCAATTTTCTTCCTTTTCTGATTAATAACAAAAGACCGATGATAAAAAAGTGCTGGAAATTCATTGAGCAAAAAAGACAATGAATGGCAAACGGCTCACCCGCGAATGATCTTAATTGAGCACACAGTACCGACATTCCGTCTTATTCTTAACGGAAAGAGGTTGGTGACCCATAATATAAGATTGATTTTCCGTCCAGGAGCCGTCATTAATATGAATATAAAGTAGCTGTAAGCTACGGCGTTGTGTAATTTAAACAGCATTTTAATGATGCATGAAGCTCCACACAACGGCGAGCGTAATGAAATGGCTATTTTATCCTTAAACCGAGGAACATAGAATCGGCGGAATAAGGGCTTTTCACAATTCAACACAAATGAAATAATTCGATATAAAAGTTACGAGTAACTTGTAACTAATGTGAAAATAAATTAACTCCCGCCTCGTGATAAAAGTTTTATTTCGCTCGATGTAACGGAGAATCTATTTCTACTAATTTCCTTGGCTGTTCGTTTCACAAACGACTGTACTTGGGGAAATAAACGAAATTTCTTTAATTTCATTAGAAAAATAATTTTCCCCCTCTCCAAATTCCCCTAACAATACTCGACTAAGGAGGGAGGAAAAAAAGAGTGAATAATTCATGCTATTTCGTTATCATGATTCAGGCCGAAGGTTGAACTCGGGTAACAAATCGCAGATGGGCGTGTATAGCTTCTTTGGAAATCAATGTGTATTCTCTGACGCAGTTCTGTATATCTTGGCCGTCTTGGCTTCTTCCGGGTTGATGTTTCACCTCTACAAGAGCCGTCTTCGACGCAATAAAAAGCGGAAGTATTTTTGCACCGGGATGAGGAAGACACACGACTCCGCACAGGCGCAATGAAAAATAGACAAATGACGCTTTGTGCCGACTGCGAGCGAACAATGGTAATTATTGTTCCGAGTTATTTATCGTTCGAAGGGCCATCAACTTCAACGTTGATTACTCAACAAATGCAGAAGATGGCACGACAAGAATTATTATTTAATCAAGAATAATAAACCATTTCTAACAGCTACAAGAGTCAGCAAGGTCTTTGTTTTATTGCAACTTTGTCTCGATGATTTTCTTTATAAGTAGCTTTTGTAAGTACCACCGGTTCGGGCTGATGAAAAGTTGAATGAACGCCGATCGAACATCGATTAAACGGCGAATTCTTCATTATGCAACGTGATACTTTATTGGTAAGATTTGAAATTTTAATTTACAATTTAAACTCCTACAATACCATACGAATACTGTAATGCTCATTTTTCAAGTTACTGATAAACAATCGGCATCAATCCCTACCGTCAGAACCACTTGACTTGACTTCTGAGAATCGATCAAAACGAAAACCTCGCGTGCACCGTCAAACAAATAATTAAAAAGTACCATGTGCTCGATTTCTTTTCAGGGAATCAGTCTCCCTGATATCAATTAATCGGCAATAAGCACATCCTGTGCAACTGGAACGTCATTCATTTCAATCCGCTATCCAGAGGCAATAAATGTAAACTTATTTCATGAGTGATCGATACACGACTGTATCGTCGAGATATTCCTGGAAAAATGTGCGTCGCTATCCGGACATTCGTTTTTTCAGCGTACAACCATTGGCGCAGTTGGGCTCGAGAAAACGACTATATTGGCGAACACGTCCAGCAATTCTATATATACTCTGCAGTCTAATGGTGCTGAAATAGTAAACATCGAACACGGAAAAGCTATTCCGTTGGTGCCCCCGCCCCCATTCCCCCCGTCGCACCGCTTCATCGTCCCATTACCTGGTGGCAATTCAGGTGCAGGACAAACTAACGCACGCTGTAAATATAACATGTTCGACGCAGTGATTTTGATGACGAGGCCAATTGGACCCCTTTATTGAGGTTCCCTCGACAAAACAGCACTCTTGCAAACTGGCGCCAATTTACCGGTTTTTATGATAGTATGCAATCTCGATTTAAAATTGAGACAATCGAACGACGGAAATTTCATTGGTGAAAAGCGTTGTTAGAGCTTTTATTATTATTATTTACTTTTTTCCTTTCTTTTTTTTTTTTTAATAAGTCTTGGTGTAAAAAATATTGGAAGAAGTAAACGTTTTATTGACTGGGCAAGGAAAATGGAAAATTGATTTTACCATATTGTCGAGGCAAACGGAAATTGTACGTATGAATGGACTTGGTGTATGTACGAACCGATCAGATGAGGAATATGTGATATTTATGGAAGATGCGCTGGAATTGTAAAGGCAATAAATTGGACACGTTGGATGGAGTAAAATTAGGGTACGTCCTTTTTCGTACTTCCATGTGAAGGAACGACGAAACTGTCAACTATTTGTTCAATATTCAACATCAGTTGTTGAATATTATTGTTGTGTTAATGAGCACGCACAATAATGTATAATATATCATGAAAGATTTAGTAGTGGTTATATTTATTCATTCGAGTATAAGAGAAAATATGTGCAATTTTTACTGTGACGTGCAGACAGTATTTAGTATTTAATTTCTTGGCTAGAAAAAAAGTCATAACTGCTCGGATTGTTTGGCAAAATGATGAAGTCACGCCGGAATTACACATTTTTAGAAATACAAGAAACATTATTTGTACATAAAATGTTATGTACAAATAAACTAATAAATCAATAGAAATATGTATTCATTGTTTTTTGAAATAATGAAATGTTACTTTATCTATTAAATTTAAAAACTGCACTGAAAAAAATATTGTTGAAAAATATACTATACTGTTTGTAAATTTGAAACTATTCCAATTTTGATCAAAAAATTTTTTTGCCATAAGTTAAAATAAAAATATGAAATAACACATTTCAATTTCTGTACGTCTACCAAACGGTAAAGCAATAAAAATTGAATGGCTGAACGATTACGCCGGTTTAAAGGAATATCGAATATTTTATTCTTCGTTGCGTAAAGGGAAAATACGCTAATACTTTATACGGCATTTGCCGTTTACTTAAATCTTCAGACAAGTCTTGTTATGTTGAAGAAGTTCCCTCTCCTTTTTTCCTCGCGATAAACCTTGATTCACAAAAGCACTGACAAACTTCACTGCGTTACAGTCAATACTTTTGCGCTTACTTCGACGGAAATGGTTTTTCATCAGAAGTCTATCCTCCTGATCAATAGGATTATACGATTGCGGGATAAAGTTTTCTTTTTACCTAGGAAACTTTAAGAAACGTTTTGTCGTTGAAATCACACGAGTATAAGTAATTTTTAAAAGATGTCCACCGATTCAGATCCATCAGTACCATTAGATTACCTATCTGCACCAGCATTTGATAATTAATGAAATTTCATTAATGATAAAACGTGGCAAAGACAAGATTTACTTATGCAACAGAATACAAATATGTAAATTTTATTTAAAAAAAAAAAAAAATGGCGTAAATAAATATCTCACCGTCCAGTTTGTGGCTTATGATTTAGATTTACAGAATCTGTTTCACGTTCCTCTATTTGGAACGCAGTGAAAAAGTCGATTAAATATCAACCGCAAATCATATTAGCGACTTGATAAAACATTGCAAATTCAAAAGCAAACAAGACCCCTCGAGTAATTAACTTCTGTATCGCAAAAACAGCGAATTAAAAATGGGTAATAATGCTTTTAGCTTTAGTTGATTTCCATATTTTTTGCTTTCAGTAACTTTGCCTTCAGCATTGACAACTGTGTTGAATTACTGGCATTGTGTAGAACAAAAAAAAAAATGTCTAAGATTTTGATTTCTTTTGTTTTACGTTATAAAATATTGTACGTAAATGTGTTTGCCATCAATTTGAAAATCAAATATTTTAATTAAACAGTTTTCTCTAAAAAATATAATTCAATTTTCGATGATAGAAGTATGCTTTAAAAGATTATTACGTTATTCCATTATACTTCGGATGTTGATATTGTCAAGAATAAATAATAATTATTAGTCTTCGCATTGTCAATATTCGATCACTAAACTTACTTATTTAATGCAAATAATATCTTATATTAATATATATGAATTCACATGCACTGTGATATGAAATATTTCAATGTTTACTTCTTCTATTTCGTATTCCAGTTAATAAAATATTTTATTTCAACTTATTTGTCAACGCGATTGTAAACGCGAACGGAACAATGTTTATTGAGATATAATTTAATAATTTTTTGATCGTCAAAATAAACACGAAAGTGAAACAATCCAATTAAAGCCAATCGGCATTCAAATTACAAAAAACACAAACACATTTCGTTAATTTTCATCACGTCAATTGTGTCATTCAGTTACGCGTTTTGGAAAATTGCAAGCAATATTTCGCACGGTACCGAAGCCGGAAATCGACATGGAATTGGTGAACGTTTCAATAAGCTGCTGTCGCAAAAGTGTCACGACACAATAACGAACATAAGCGCGGAGGACACGTACAAATTCGATTTGGGCGCGGAAAGAACAGTCTTGTTTGCGAACGCCTGTCACCTGCCCAAGATATTCGCATGCTTCTCGCGTTGCTACCAAAGATCCCTTAAATCAAAAAAACGTCAAATATACCGGATCAAAGAATAAAGGTTCTTCGTACAAGTCCAGAGAAATTATTACACGAGCACAAACGCTATCAGACGAATTGAACGGAACTTAAACTTAGATTTATTAAAAATTGCTCATTTGTTTATTCAAGACATTGGGCTATGAGAAAAAACAACTTATGCAAACAAAGGAAATTGAAACTTTCTTATCAGCAGTTTTTAAAAGATAATCTTCCTCCTTCAATAACGTTAAAAATTAAGACAATGTTTGTTGAACATTTTTCATCTATTTAACCAGGAAACTCTTTAATCTTAATGGTTTTTAATCATTTTAAGCTTTTTAAAAACTGCATCATCAAGAACACTCAGTTTAATTCTTTATAACATAGCTCTTCGCAAAATCTTTAATTACTTCATTTTTATTATTATTATTGTTTTTGAATATTCATACTTGCTTTTCATGTTTCCAACTACGTAAAACTTTCAACCTGAACCTGAGTCTTCTTAAAAGAGTAAAATATTGATATTCAAAAAGTTATTGTTATCAAGCATGAAATGTTAATGTTAATTAAGACCATTTTTGCGATCGTAAATAAAGTGTATTTCAATATTTGCAAAAAGTAATAAAGATATTTATACAAATAATTTACTCTATAAAACTTTTGGCAAAATTTCTCTTTGTATGTTAAATTGAATTATATTAGGAAGTGCAAGTCTAACGAAAGATTAGCAAAAATTACTCGACTTTAACTACTAACCGATGTCAATAAAAATTTGTAATTCACATAATGAACTCTATGTATTATTGTATGGCGCATGATAGAAGTAAATAGATGATATGATATTATAAGCGTCAAGTGAATCCAGTTGTAGAATTACGTGACCTGGAAAAAAAAAGGATCCAGTATACGCGACGCATCGAACAATAATTGAATTCCTCTCGCATCGAATATCATGAACGATTACATGAACTTCAAATATCGACTTTCACACGAAGGCGAGACGTGGCATTTAATGCGTGTATAGAATCCATTTCGGGCTCAATGAGTTGCGTTTTGGACAATTAAGCCCAAAGAGATTTATTATACGATATCAGATGGCATTTATTAAGGCCTTGAATTTTTACGAGCCACGTACAGCTGCGTTTCAATTTTCATTCCAATATCGTCGTCAATTCATTTATTTATTTTTTATCAACAAAAATATATGAGAACATAACATTTTTTTTTTATACGAACTACGCAAAAATCGACAAGTTAATTTAGAGTTTAGAATGATTTATTAAAAATGATAATACCTTATAATATAATATCGGTAATTGGTACACATTTTAATACTAATTAATGAAATAGTTTTGATACAATTGTAAGATATAAAACAACTTTGTAATCATGACACGTGCATTAATTGACTTTTACAGACAAGGCAAATGTGAAAAATCCTGATTTCAGCTGGCAAATATATATATTCGCCTTCTAAATTATACCGCAATGATAAAATGGGAAATTATTCACGTATCGACATTCCTCGATTTGACGGTGATTTCGAATAGCAAATATTTATGCCTTGTCGGGTTTGTGAAATCAACAGTTTCATAAGTTATACAAATCATTGGATTATTATCTTATCAAATAGTCTTAATGACTATAATTAATTTATTCCCCGAAGTAATGTCAAGATAATCGTGCGATTCGGAGCAAGCGTCGAGAAAAAAATTAAGTTCCATGCAAATGGATATAAATGAATATGCAAATGCTAGACCTCATTTTAGAGCACCATCGACAGAATGAGACGGGATTATCAGTCGACTCGGTGGTGTAATTCAATTATACTAATATTATTGTATGATTTCGAGTTCCTTATCAATCTTAAATGTAGTTTCCCTGGGAGATTTAAAGAAGAGGCAAAAGATGAAAGACAATGAAAAAATGGAGAAATATTAACGTAAAACAATCGCTGACTCTTTTCGTAAAAAGACATAATTACCCAATGCAATTAGGAACGATGTTTTAGTATCATTATAAAATAAATCTAAAATCATCATTTCTAAAATAATTTACAGTTCATACTGCATTGTCAGAAAAATTGCAATATTCAATGACGTCGAACGGAATTTTCTGTTAAAAAAAAAAAAAATTGGTAACCCTAATTTGACCTGCACTTTCCTGATTTTGTAATGTGTGGCGTATAGTTGAACGCATACAGAAACATGCGGCGAAATAGCAACATTCGATTGGCCATCATTATCGATGGTAAACGTTTCCAGTTGCCGTTCATCAATTTAAATTGGCAATGCGGTTCGAAGAGTATATATTCATTGACATGGATGTTGTTGTTACAGTTCCACTGGGTCATCAAAAGCGAATGGTATATACAATAATAAATTATCTCGTGCACTGGGAAAAATAAAATACAGCATCAGTTTTGAACAAATGCTGAATTCACATTAAGAAAAACAACTGCCAACATCAGTATATAAACGTATGATAACAATCAAGATAAATTTAGCGTTTTATTTTTCTCAGTCAAAGATCGTACGAAAATTATCCGTGCAAAATAAGTTGAAATAAAATTGTTTAAGGTAACATGAACACGGTTACGTAAAATTATACGTAATATAATGTAGCTATAAGCGCGATAATATTGTATGACACCATAATGTTATGTTTAAATTTAATTGAATCTTACACAATTCAGCACTCGTTTTGCCGCTGAAAAATTAAATCAATGTTTCTAAAAATAATTGACCGATAGACTACCAATAATTAATTATTAAGCTGAACCTAACGTATTAAAATTCACAGTTCAAAGAATTGATATATTTTTTGTAAACAGATTATTACGAAAGTATGAACAAACAGCAGAAAAACAATAAAAAGTAAACCGCGCGAGAAAGGTATTTTGTTTTCTCTATTTTTCCAATTTTTATTTCCATCGCCTGAAGTTGTATATAATTAAATATGTTCTAACTTATTAATAGCAGCGAATAAATCTTTTTCATAGCAATCCCTCAATTAGAACCAACTTTTCTAAATCACTGCTTTAAGTAACAAACTTAAATTCATTAGCGATAGATTTCTGTGTTGATAAATGAATAGAAACAATTTTTAGAGGGAGTTACGTTCATTTGTAACTGCGCGACAAATTTTAAGTTAAAGGCAAGTGGAGAATTGTGACAGAAAAGGAAAAAGGGGGATAATGAAATTGAAGGGAGAAAAAAGAGTGGAAAAGAAATTGGAAAGGAGAATGGCGATGGAAGAAATAGTAGACAGGAAATTAAAAGTATAGAAAAGAATGACCAAAAAAGGATAACGAGTAATTTTGTCGACAATTTTGTCAAGCATTTCCTTCTGAATAAAGAATCAAATCCAAATAAGATATAGACCAGATTTACAGTAGTTTAGAATATCATTTTACCAACGAACTTGCTCAAAAATATATTGAATTAAAGAAGAAAAAAATAGCATCGAATCGTACAATGAAGGTCGAAGATCTCAATAAAGTGAGGAATAAAAATACAGGTTGCTCATAAAAGGCCCCTATTTGCAAACTCGATAAATGAGGGTCCCACAAAGAATCTGACATTCATAAAATTCCTCTCATACTTTTAGCCGTGGGATGCGCCGGAACTAAAAACTATGTTTGATTAAATTGTACTTCCGTGATACTAAAATGAAAAAAAAAAGACGTTTTAAAAAAGATACGAGTAATAAAAGAGAGGCAGAGACAAATCGTGCTTTCAGTAGAGTGGGAAATAACTGGACCATCGATCGGTTTCCGGTGCCGATCGACGAATCGGACAGCGGGTGTGGATAGCAATCAGGGTGCTCGGTAAATCACGAGCGCTGATTACACATTTCAAAACGCAACCGAAAGCGGTTGATCTACAGCTCCATAACTTTGGTTTCCGGCAGGAGCTCGCCGCCCCGCTCCTGCCCATCCTACCGACTGAAGTCCTTTATCTACCGCGGCTGTGAGTTCATAGCTACGAGCGATTCTGCTTTTATTCCGCTGGCCCTAACCAATAAAGACATCCGGTCCTGTATTCTCTGCGTGCGACTCTCCAATTCCTTTTATTATGATTGGGTACGAACGTTGACGATTTTGGTGAGCTCGCAGTCGCGCCGAATCTTCGCCGTCCGTTTCGGGCGGGGTTTTATAGTGCCTTTAGCACCAGAAAGTTGGGCTACGATTATGATTCCGTTTCGGTTCAAATAACGACGATCGTTTATTGTTGCGCAGAGTGTGACAACGAGGTGTTTTATGCTTGCAGGGATAACATCCAGAGAACGTGAGTATACAGGGTTCTACTTCATCTTCCTGTTTGCCTCGATAACATGCGCTTTCGAGTTTCCCAATGAGTTTTGCAAACCATTGACTTGTTAACGTTTTGTGCAATTTAATGGACGGTTACATCGAATTCAATATTCCTTTTTGTTCTTCAGTAACAGTATATATATTCATCTTTCCCAAACATCGTATTGCAAATTTGACCCGTTATTCTATAACTTACTTCAGATAATGGAAAAACTTATCCATACCATTTGTATGTTGTTCGCATTATCTGAAAGTTTCAATAATATTGTGAAATGTGATTGATACATTTCCAACAGTAAATTATGGTGATAAAGTTGAAACGTAACAAAAATTCTTGGAAGAAAAATCCGAAGTTACACCTCCAACGAAACAAAGAACAAAAAAGAACGAAGAAATCAGCGAAATATAGGGAAGCAGACGTTCGAATAAAGATTCCATGCAGATATGCCTCGACTTTGTTAATGCACTCGGAATTCTCCGAGAACTTTAAAAACATTTACTCTACCCAAACTTAGTGAAAGCGGTGTAGTCACCTATTTCATTTGTTATTCGGGATCTTGTAATGCTGAAGTTACTCTACTAGATGCAATAAGCGCGCTCTCTTTTTTTTTTTTTTTATTAGAAACAAACTTTTTACAAAACTGTCAAGATGAAACTCGGACTACATTTGAATTTTCCCAAATCAACCAATAGTATAAATTCTTGTATAAATAAATAAATTTTCTGTTAAAATTAGAATCTCTAAAAAGGAAGCATTCAAAATTTTGCGAAGAAAGTTATCGACTTATTGCCGAGTTCCAAATCCAGTAGACTTTACCGTTTGGTTCGTTAATTTCCAGGAAAATTTGTGTTCCGATTGGCGAAAATTAATGCGATAAACATGAGCAGTGATTGAAGGGAATGAAATAGGGTTCTCGTTTCGTCGCTATAGAGACACTTGGTGAACAGTGTCGACGAAACGGAATGTAGGTCCGAGAAAACAATTCGTTTCATTGTCTCGTTGTGATAAATCGTGATTGCCGAAGATAGTTTCTTCTGGGCTCTCGCTATCTCGCTGCCTGCCCGCTGAGCCACGTACTACTTCTAACCCGGAGTGCTCTGCGGTTTCAGCAAATATCAAGAAAAAACTTTGAATGAATTACAATCCATTCATCGCTTTTATTACATATCTATTACGTTATAAACGCATCAACAAAAAAACTTGTGCAATCGTAATTTATCGCAACCAGTTTGACGGGTTGACCGATTTATAGCTGGCTTCTAAAATGTTAAGATTTAAATTTGGTTGACCAATAAAAAGAGAGAGCTTTTGGATCCGTATAGGGTTATTGAATGCTGTTGTGGTTTACACGAGTATATCGATTGTTTGGAACTGGGCTGTTTCTCGAACCGAACAAAGGTATACATGATTCATGTAGCAACTATGTTTGATCTATTTCTATTTATTGCCATGAACTTTCAAAACAAAGATCTTTATCGGTGGAAGTTTGAGACATCATGAGTCATTGTTAATAGAGCAATAAGTACTCTCTGTAGGTCTTACGGTGACCTTAAATTATGTCCCACGTCAACTCCTGGATTAATTAAATTTCTTGGAATTCCACTTTCAAACGAGAATTTTCGTGGAAGATATTATTTAAAAGAAAAAAGAAAGAAAAAAATGATGGAAGATAATTATTTAATAATCCATACTGAAATAATCGTGAAGATCAAGTGAATATATCATTCACGAGTTTTCCATAAATCTTGCTGATCTCAGTCAACTTTCTTCCGGTAATACGCTCTATTTGCACTGATCATAGGATTTAGATGCGATTAATAATTTAATCTTCATTGGTTCGCCGAGCAATAGGACTGGTCCTATTGTGCGATTCGTCCTGGTTGCTTGTCATTCGCCAAATTGATGACTGTCGTCATAACAGATGCGTCATAACAGAGGCTCGGTGCAGTGTCCGAGAATCGCTTAAATCATCGCTTGAATATACCGGCTTGCACACGTCGCACAAGAGTGTTCCAATGACACTGCAAGATCTGCTGCTTTCAGACATAACCCATTTCACTACAATTAATAATCTCATATCGTCGAATTAACGACGTTGTCAGAGCTCAAGACGTCATTGCGAAACGTAATTATTTGTTCGTGAATCTGGGTCAGACTAGTCGTTGATTTCTCCCCTTTTATCCTTCGGTTTTTGTGGCGAGGATATTATATGATTTCATAATTGACATTGAGATTTTGTTCGCATCGAGTTTGTTATCATTTAAAAGAAGTTATTAACGCAACATTGTTAGCGCGCCGCAAGATTGTTCGTGCAAATTGTTGTCGAATTTTCAATGCAATAATAATTTGGCGCAAATACAATTGCGGGCTTTACAAGTGGCTCGATTTGATGGGCAATTTTCTTCTGCTCGAAGTAGCGAAGTTTCTTGGCATTAAGTGACTGAGAGCTGAGTATCGAGTAAACGCCGAACTGGCCACTCAACTGTTTTGGCGAAATTTCGAGTGAAATATAAATGCCACACGAGACTGCTCTCAAACAATGACCTCTCTGCTGTTACCTTTTCCAAAAAAAAAAACTTTCATTGTGAAATAATAACTTCGAAACACTCTCTAAATTTTGACAAAATTGCAGAGTTTTGCAGATAATTGCGGTTAAATTATTTTCACCGCGTCCATTTAACGGTTCAGCTTTTTGTTATAATCTTCAGAATAATGGAAAGCTCGCATAATGTGACTACTCATTCACCTTCTTATTTCGTAACGGTTTTTTAAGGATATGGATTTTCACGGTCTCTTTGGAAAGACGTTGGAACAAAGGTATGAAATTAAAAATCCCGTCCATAAGATATAGAAATAAAGGGAATATCGAGGAGTGAAGATAAAAAAAAATATTCACGGAATGAATTACGTCGCGAGGTCGTGACGAGGCATTCTTTTTCTTTTTTTCCTTCGCGAGTCACTTGGCGCTTTTTCATTACACGTTTACGCGAGCGAATATGAATATCGCATACTCGCAGCGTTGCGTACAGGGCGCCTCGGGGCCCTTTATCGTTAGACACAGAGATATCATCGCGATGCAGCCTATGCCCTAAGAAAGCGAATATGTAAATAAAGAGGGAAGGCACATTGATATGCAGGTGAGATGCATTTACGAGTGTCGGAGGTGAGTGAGTGAGTGCTCGGCGACGACGTGAAACCATTAAAGAGGTTTACAAAACTTCCCGGCGATTGATGCATCGCACACTTACTTTCGGCTTCATACGATTTACATCCTTCCCTCGATTTATGTTCAATTGCTAGCGTTGGTCTATTCAGCTTGATGAGGGTGTACAAATAGGGAGAGAAAATACTCGACGACAAAAAAGCGTTTCCCGCTAAATGCCACGGATTTCGCTTGTCTTTTGAAAGGGTCTTCTTCCCTTTTTTGCCTTCATTATTTGTACACGATTTTTATGGAAAAGGTAATAATACTTACACGTATTATTAATGAAAGGATGAATTTGTCAATTAATTAATTAAACGTTGTTAATTAAAGGATGAATGGCGAGGAACAATATTTTCATTTGGATTACGATGAATGTGAACTGTTCAATGGTATTATATTAATGTATATTTTGATGGATATCCTCGCGTATAGATAACGAGACGTGAACAATTGCGAAGGAAGAAAATTCTTTATTTAATGAAGCGCAATGTTTTCAGGGCAAAGCCCCAATAGAATATGACATATATTGTATATATATATATGTATACGCGTACACTTAAATTTTGCAGAGACAGAAAATGCCTTTTTCAATTCAAAGTTCCAAGCTTTTGAGATATGTAATATACGGTGCGATATTGTCTTCCTCCTTTTTATGATCACGTTTACAATTTTCGCACAAGTTTTTGCGAAAACTTTCTGCGCCCACTTGCGCATTCACTCTTTCTCCCGTTGACTCTTTCCTTTTCGTCAAAATCAGAATAGAACAATTGTTCCTCGCGAAAATCGACTTTCCGAGCTGGCTTTTTTATTTGTTTCTTTCGACCTTTTTCCTTTGCATTTGTATAAAGTGCTCGCGAAAGAACAAAACCGACGTTGCGTCGTACCAAAATGCCGAAGTGCGTCGACCCTAATGGTTGCACTTCGGAGGAATGCTATTTGGTCAAGTTTTTTCGCTTCTCTGTTTATTTTTAAATGGAATAAATTGCCGTTGTTAAAACCACGGCACGTAGTAATGACATTTTTTTAACAATTCTTTGGAGTGCACTTTCCTGGAGGGTTAATTCAATTATCGGATAATTTCGGTAGTTTCTACTCTTTTCGAGTGCACCTTGCAAACAGCCGACAGTTTGCTTTCAAAATTGACAAGTTATTTTCAACTGAGAAACTTTTGCGGGAGTTGCCAGTTTTGCAATTCTTTATCTTATTTCTCACTTCCGAGCTTCTTATTTTACAACACAGTTTAAAATTGCAATCTTTAAATGTTTGAAAAATATTCAATATTGTTGTTTCTTTCTTTTTGACGAACTGAAAATGTTACAGTAAAAGAAAAAAATTGCAATTAAAACTGCATATATTAGTTAACGACATGCAAGAAATGAGAATGAGAACAAGTGTCTCGTTTTGTCGTTTTTAAATTTATCGACAACTCGATAACTAAGTTTTCATGTTCATAAAAACAGAAGATGAATACGTAAGATGAGTATAAAAGAAGTGGAAAGAAAAAAAAAGTGACCTTCTTATTAACTTAAAAATTTCTAACGACGTCAACTGTTTGTAAACTTAAGTTTAATGTCGTTGCTTCCCCGATTTACAAGTTTGAAATTTTGTAATAAGTTAAAAGGGAAAATGTTCTTAGTACTAAGATAAAACGATGAATCAGGAATTTGCGAAACTGCAACGAATATCGTTCAGTCAGATTTTTAGCATTAAAAATGATCGGTAAAAATTTTAGGCGCACGAGAAACGCATTTAAAATTTCAGTACGTTAAGTTCAATGAAAAGTCTCGAGCACGGCCAACAGGGAATAAGCATTATTATTGTCCCGGAGATGAAAACATCCCTTGAGAGACAAATCTCGAAATGACTTCTTCGAAACTCGATTATATATAGAAATGATTTTTGCCGGTAAGTCGTACGGTCGTTTTGTCACATATCAAACAAAACAAATTTCAACTTCCGCGACCTACATATAAGCGAACTCCTGAAACTCGTTTAATACTTCGAAGTTACGGCGCAACAAATTACGATATTTCATAATAAATTGATCGGTATAAAAGTTACGCCACCTGCGCGACTCACGGTTTAATATATAAATTTACATGTCGAGCTATCGTGACGTATTTTCCGTGAGCTTTACTACGGATATTTATTGAAAATGTTTTTTGAGCATTGTGTCACGTGCCCCACGTAGCAAATCCGTAACTATTGATTTGCTGAAATGCAATAAGTTATGGGTTGGATATCATTGGATATTGTATGCTTTTTTTTTTTCTTTCTGTCGATCGCCTTTGCGGTCGAGAGGGTCGTCATCTTCTGCCTGCTCGCCTTCTGAAATAAGTTTCACGTGACACGTATACACTTTACGTAAAGGTCAATAAAAGATAACTTTGTCAGCTATTGAACGAGGATAGATAAAACCAACAGTTAGGCCATATGCTTTTTATTTCTTCATACTTGCGCGTGAGTATTTGCTGCAAAATGTCCAAAAGCAATCACTTTGAATCAACAAAGAATCTCATGAGTTTTCCTGACATTACGTTTCTCAAAGGCAACTTCGAAGAATCCTTAAAAGAATATGTTCCAATATAGTGAATTTCATATTACAATATCAAATTCATATATGGATAAAGTTTTCAACGTTACTCTTCAACAAATATTGATTAAGATGAACGATGATAGTACAACAGAAAAATATGGTATTCTTAAAATTAAAAGAATAAAAGTAACGATTTGGAAATTACAATAATAAAAAAAAAACAATATTACTCCAATTGGAAAAAGGAGCGGAGACTTCTATAGCTGGAGCGACGTTTCCCCGACAACGTTTAATGAATCGGGGATTAACGAAAATTTGCGGCCCAATTATCCTATCCGACTTATTCAATGGAAAGCTAAGCTTTTCATTCCGCGTAATAAGCTTACGAGCGTGCGAGTAAATTGGACTTATACGTTTCTGCGGGCTTCATTTAATCCACATTGTATCGAATACGCAAACCGTTAGACTTGTTTCGGCGGCTTCAAGAAGAAAGTACGCACGGTCAAGTTATCCTGCCATGTAACGTGCGCTACATAGCTGCGCGAGCTGTATTAATCCAAAAGGATTCCTCTCTTTCGTTCGAACAGTCGTTCGAAAATTACAGTGTTATTTCTCGACTAAAATCGATGAACATATTTCGCTGATCCCTTCTCCAGGAACGTTTTCCCTTTTTACATGAAATGTTTACATTTATATTTTTTCGAGAAATTTTAAGGTTTGTAAAAGTAGAATTGAAACTTGATTAACATTTTGTAGCTAAAAGGCGATAATGTCATGAATTTAACGAGTATGGCAAAAGTATCTAACTGACACCCTAATTGAACTTTATCAGAGCTGCGTCTGGACTTTTACATCGGTCGTCTCGATCGAAAAAGCAAGACCTTCTTCCAGCATTTCCCACACTAACAAGTCGATCAAGCGTGAATGCAGCACGGATTCCAGAGTACGTATACCAAAGCTAAGAATATCCGAAAAAGACAGTGCTGATGGTTTAGCGACTGTAGCAGACATTTGCGTGGACCAAAGTCTTGATGCTTCAATTATTCCTAAATAAAGGATAAGGTGAAAAAAGGAAGGCGAATCATTTTGAGCGAAGTTTTCTCGGGGGAAGTGTTCTGAAGTAAGAGTTACGAGCGCACTTTTGACTCTATCTAAAAGTAGCGAGAGGCATCGTTCAGGTCTGCGATGCATGTAAGTAAGCAAGTAAGTCGAAGCGTTTCTCCTCGCAGGTGTACATAGCGGACGGACGATTAGCGTTTCGAACGATTAACCTAATTTCTCCGACGGTACACCTGAACCCCTCGTGTTACGTACGATTAAACAGACTGTACCTAAATAATAATCTATGCATGTGCATAGACGGCGCTACGGTACTCTGAAACTGGGTGCCTGGAAACGTGCATTTGAATGCCTCGTAAATGTTTCTCTTCTTAATAACTCTTACCTCATCTGGCGCACTTTCATGGTCTTGTGACTGCGATACTTTTATTTCCTCCATAAAACAATGTAGGATAATGACCTTGCGTCTGATGCATTTGCAATGAGGAAAGTGCAAGCATTGTATAATGCGAACGATTCCAACAGAGGAAATGTCGTGGGTAATTGTAGACGGTTTGAGAATCAACATATCATGAAAGGAACGGAGATAAATTGCGATTACAGAGTTCCTAGTGCTTGTGTTTTTTTTTTCCCTCGTTACACGATCCGCTGTTTAAAAATCGAATGACAATTAAACTGTTGAAACTCAAATAAATTATACTCAAGAAAATAACAGTACCATTATTGAGTATATTTTAACCTTTTCCACAATCGTCAGAATAGACAAACGGATAAATCTGAGAAAAGTTTTCGATCAATTTTACGACGATGGACATTTTGATTTTATTTGTTTCAAGGCTTTTTGATGAACTCTAATTAAAACAAAAGGTGAACATAAAAAATGTGTAGCTTCCAAATCAAAGGACTTAGTCCTGCATGAAAGGAAATATGAATAACTTATTATGCAGGTCATATCCGATCAGGTCGCAAAAGTAGATGCTTCCATCAACAGCAGTACCGATATAGCAACAGGAAAGAAGTTTCGAGCGCCTTAGGCTTTGCGGTGAATATACCGGGATCCGGCGTTGTCCTCGTTTCGTGGAACCGATTGAGAACCGGTTTCAGGAGGAGGCGTTCTTAACGTTATATACCTTCGGAAGAAGATGAGAACGGACTCTCACTGACGCGCAATGGACGTCTTACCTTTTTCCTTTTTCATCTCTCCTTTGCGGACGCAAAGGGAATTCTAATAATCGACGTCATTAAGTACCGCTTGCCAGGTTGCCGCGATGATCGCGAATTATTCTACGTATCTTGGGAGACACGTTGATTCACGAAGGTGAAACTCGATTCGCCGTCTGCGATCGGTCTAACAGGTTATAATATCTCGAGAGTTACGATTCACTAATCGTGATTATATTGATCCAATTATGACTGGTTGCTTACCGATGTGGATTATTAATTTTAATTTGGATTCTTTGAAATACAACGTAACGGATACATCAAATCCGTGAAGATTTTATCATAAAATATACAGCGCATTGTACAAATTATCAATTCATTTTAACAAACGCACGCGGATGGCGACTACTTCTCTCGTTGACGATATTGGCTGGTATTTTGCGCAATGCGTAAGCGAAGGAACGCTTACGCATTATCCCGCGTAAAATGCCAATAAAATTGTTGTTGAAATGCAGCCGTTAATGCCAGGGATTTCGCAATAACATTAAACATTGCTTAATTGCCAGATTCGTTGCTCGCAGATTCAGAGTCGACTGTCTACATGGACGTTCAGCGGCTTTCGAATAGACCCTCGACAAGCGGATGAAAATGACGTAAACAGAGAAACAATAATATACGACTTTCCCTGAGTTCGTTATTTTATTATCTCCGGTTATTATTTGATCACTGGACATTATTTTTTTTTTGTCCTTTTGATGCGAACAGATAAAAGTTTTGCTTTTTCCTTTGACTCAAAAGAACATTTTTTCAAAGAAATTTCGTAAAACAACATTTTTGTAATTGCCAATAATTTGTTACAAAGTTTAATAAGTTTATAATTATTAAATTGTTACAATTGTAACACTCTCGATGAAATACATATTTAATACCGTTGACTGGAAGATAGTCATAAAAAATATACAGTTATTTAGATGTTGAAAAAGATGTATACGTAACCGGTAACAAAATAATAGCATAGCTGTACTCGTGCATAGTATTATATGATCCGAAATCATTGTCAGCTCGACAATTCTGTACTCCGAGACGAATTTCAGCACACACTAGCGCGAATCCTGCAAAATGTATGTTCAAATACCCTTCCTCTAATCCTAGTTATACGAGAGGTCAGAGGTAAAGAAACTCCGGTATTTCGTGTATTAAAGGAGATATTTCAGTTAAAATTACGTTGTCGAAACTAAAGTTAATATAAGGCTTAACTATTCTTTTTAAATTAAACTGTTACCGCTGTTTTATAAAGTTGCAAGTTTTTTCTAAATTTTTATATCCAAAATTGAGGAAAATAAAAACAAAATCATAAATTTACAATACTTATTCTTGATCAAACAAAATGAAATAACTCTTGAGATTTGAAATTAATATAGAGGTAGAATAAAAATTTTGTAGCGTAGTAAGTTATAAGAATTGGAAAATACCGTCGATTGTACCAAATGAAAAAGCTCCGAAGCATTGAATGAGATATCATGAACATTTTGAATACAGTGATATATTTTCTTGATTCCCTTGAATGCATTTTAAGGTGTTTTCAACTCGTATGAAACATGTTAACAAAGTTCCTTGAATAAAATGAATGTCTGAGCGTTGAATTAAGAACGAAATGATTATTGATAACGCAGACAACATTGAATGCGCTGATAATTTCAATTTGCAAATTGAATCGATCTGCATTTCACAAGAGCTTTGGTAATTAGTAAATGCATCTCGATATATTCCAATGGAGTACTTGAATTGTAGAATGCAGCTGAGTTTTTAACTTAATTGAATTTCCATGAAAGAGTTTGGAGTCTAGAATTTTGCAATGCCAGATCTGCGTCATATCGTTTGCAGTCCTTTCATAAACCACATTAACATCTCCGGAGTTTTGTTGTAACTGCCTTGAGCCTCTGCGCGCTTAACCCTGGAAACTTAGACTTATTTTTAGTGTCTCTGTTAGATATTTACAAACACGAATCGATTGTCATTGTCTTCCAGAACATTTGTATCCCAGTCTACGTTTCCAGGGTTAAAATTGCTACGTTCAAACAAGGGATATATCGGAACAATTTCATATTATTTCTTAAGTAAAACGCTGCACTGAGGAAAATTTTACACAGTAATAGTTGAGGACAGGGTACTACTAATTTTTTTTAGTTGATTTTACTTAAATTTTCTTAAATTTCTTTCATTGTGTTGACAATACACGAGTGATATTCTCCGAGAAAGGGCAAATATTTCGTCTCGCTTTCAAATGCAATATTTTTGCTCTTCATCCAAAGCTCCCTTCTTACATATTGTTTTATTTTTCCAAATATTTTTGACGAATGAAAAGAACTTTAAATATAAAATGAATTTTGATTGGAATTTTCATGTTTCCTTGTTTGACTTCAAAAACAGTTGTCGGAAAATCATGTTTCCATAATGAACTCGAGCTTTAACTTAATATAACATGGTACTGAGTATAAGTAGAAACTTTAATTTTCTTCTGTAAACACGAAGAATCTTCGTTATGGATGTTGGAGAAATGTTTGTGAATGAAATTTACGTTCGTAAATAAATTAAAATTGTCAACGACTATATTTGTTGATTTTTGTGAAACTGTACAGCTTGTAATTAAAAATAATATCATACCACAAAATCAGAAAATATATCAAGTAACGTGTGTTGTACTAAAAAGAATAAGTCACTTTAAATTTATTTCTATTCTTTTCAGTTTCAAATCTTTCCCCGAAGAATTAAAAGTATGATGTTTCAATTATTAAGAGATAAATGAAAATGAACAGGCCAATTTGATTGGAAGTAAAGACAAAAAATATAAACCTTTTCCAATAGAAAAAAGGCATCCTCCTGTTATCAAAATTCTATAATATTTCACACGTTAAATCGAGATAATCGGCACTATCAAATGTTACTCCACTATGATCTAGTTAACTGCATAATCGGTTAAATGCACGCGCAAACTTTTAATTGGCAAAAGTTTACGGATGCGAAAATACATACATATCATACGTTTTCAACGTTGATATACGTATCACCTTGTTAGTGCGTATTTAACCGTTAAGAAAATGTTTTGCTTCCTGATTAAATACCACGAAAGATCGTTTAAAGTTTCAGATTATTTCCATTTCCGGCAAATTCATTCATACATACATTTCGCATTATGCCTAACAGAATACGAAAAAGAATAATTTATCAAATTTTCACTCTTTTTCGATTTTCGTTTTTGTATTGACCGACTTGAATGCATTAAAAAATGTGTCAAGCTGCAAATATTTCGCTATGTCTTTTTTGCTAAAACAACACAAAAAGGTAATGTGAATTGTTTATCTTATAATTTGTTTACTTAATCGAGTATAACGTTTTTACGGAATATCTATTTTTGTTAATTAAAATTTTTTTCAAGCTTTTTTCATTTTATTTCTGAAAAAAAAAATGAATAAACCTGTTTTAACGTGTAAAACGATTTATTAGATTGGAAAATTTAACTTTTATGAGAATCATAATCCAGTTTTGTGAGCTTGATTTTCGGACAGAAAATTGGCAAACTGTCATCAGTTTTAATAGGAAGTAAAACGGAAGATTTATTTTAATTAACTTTAATATAGATGAAGCAACAATAGCTGTTGCTAATATCACTCTTTCAACGAATGTTTTAGAAAGTGGAATATAGATATTAAATAACTTGAATTGTGTTCAAAGTTTCCTCGAGTGCACATAAAAAAAGTGTCGAGTGCATATAAAATGTATGGCAAATTCATCTCACCTTTTGGAAATGAGATATTTGAAATTCAGTTTGCAACAGAAAAAACGCAGAAAAAACATTTATTTTCATATTAGCAATTGAAAAATTCTAAAATTATTTTTATATGATTTTCATACAGAAATCAATTCCTGTTTAAAAATCGAAAATCCACATTACCTAACGACTTCGTGAATTATTAAATCTTCATTAGCATAATAATTGATGCAAAAATTCTGGTGGCGATATAAAGCGTCTGAAATACATGGGCAAATAAAATATAAAAAATCATCATTAAATGTTTGATAATGAATTCCCTTGAAATTGTCCTGCCAAAAATGTCATTATTTTCGTGGAGCAGAATTAACGAAGCGTAAAACAGCTGCATCCTGAGAATGTCACTATTTGTCGTCCAACGTTAATGAATATCTTGTCAACGGGGACTTAGGAAAACTGATTACATGATCAACTAATGAACGACATTGAGCCCAGAATGTATTTTCTGTTTGATTACACAGGCGTTTACAGGATGTACATTTGCGATACAGGACAAAAAAAAGAAGGCAAATAAACGAATGACGCAGTTAATAAATTTTCTTTTAATAAACTCAAAGGCAAAGTATGACAGACGTCGTTTAATGAAAAGAGAAATGTGAAGAGGTAGATTTTTAATTTTGCAGAGACAAAAAATTGCAAAAAGTAATTTATCGCTCGCATCGAAAAATTTTTGCATAAAGGAAGCAAAAAAGTAAATAATACTTTATCAAATTTTGCAGAAAACCTGTACAAGTAATGTTCTAAAAAAGAAAGAGAGAATAAAAGGAAATAAAATCCAAAGGATGCGATTCCAAAAAGACGCTAAACTAAAAAGGAACGAAGAAAAAGCACAGGCAGATATCTTTGTACCGCAGGGATTGCACCTGCTACTTTTTATGCGCCGAGCCTGCGTCTCCCATTGCGCCGTCTTCGTCGGCGACCAACTCACGGCATTAGCCGAACTCCGGTCCCAAAGCCAATTTCAACTGTTCTGTATACGTTACTTCTTAACCCGCTCACCCCTTCCTCTTTCGTCTCTTTGATTCGTCCGGCATTCCCCACTCTTCTCCACCTTTACCGGTCTTCGGCAAATAAACAGCGACGCTTCCTTTTTCCGGCGCATTGCTTCCCATCCGCGAATTTTGCACGAACCTATCTCGAGCAACATTATAGTTTCGGCTTTCGCGGTCTGTCGTTCTCGACGACCGCTAAAAGTTTGTTCCCATCGGAGGTCCTCTATAAATAACTCTTATTCAGATTTATGGCGGCCACCGCTCGCTCTCGAACTTTAGAAATCGTCTTTTCCCCGTTACACTGTATATGTCTGTCAGGTATAAATACGTCACCTTCTACGACGCTAAATTGAGGCATTTGTAAGGATACCGAGGCTTCCGAAAAGTTGACGGTTGTAATCGCTCGAAAAATGAGAAAAGAGACGCTTTCAAAAATCACGGACAAATATGGAAAAAAAAAAAAAGTTTTATGGGTTCCTGCCGGAAGTGGCTGTATTATCAATTTTCAATCGACGAAAAACATTGCGGTATGCAAAACGTGCAGAAATAGTAATGGTAAAGGTTTTTATAATAATAATTTCATTCATCGTTAATTACAACTCGTGTCTTGAATATTCAATTATGGAGGTAATAATTATTAAAGTTATATATTAAGTACCTCCGCAATGCGGAATCTAAGATAAATCATACGTGATATATTACGATGTTAATTTAGTGCTCGTACATCAGTGCAAATTGTTTCTTTGACGAGAGCAAACGACTTGAAGGGAAATAGAAACATTTTTATTCAGAGGAGAAATCTGCTTGGGAATAAAATATCTATTAACAAAGAATCTTTCTTATCTTTTGTGTCATTGCGTTTGGAATAGCCACGCCCGTTCGTCGTCGAGCCAAATTTCTCTTAGACGACTGTTAAAATTAATTAGTCCCCCACTACTGACGCGGACTCTAACACTTAATCAAGAAATGACGTCGATGATTCTCTCAAGTTAATCATTCCCCTGTAACATTTTTTCTCAAATTCTTTCTTGTACAGTTCGAAACAATTAAAAATCTAATAAATACAAAGATTATTAAAATGAAATTGAACATTTTTATTTTAATTTATCCTAAGTTGTCATTTCTTTTTTTTATTTGACCCAACGAGAAAAATTACAAATTTTCTTGAAATGAAATTTTGCAAATTTAATTCCGCAAATAATAAATGAAAAATGTTCTGAATGTCGATTATCTGATGAATGAAAATGATGTTGGGATGAAGAGGAATAAATTTTTATTCGATAAAGATTCCCATTATCATTATCAATACTTAAAATAATTTGAAAATAACTTTCAGTAGAGAAGTCCTTTCATAAAGAAAAAGTGTTTAAAAGTTCTCATTGAATTCAGTGGAAGCTCAAATCAATGACTTTTGTTTCAACTTCTATTCAAGATTCTGTGCTACATGGAACTGTCAAACAATCGATAATAATTACTATCAATAATTAATTCCTGAAATTTATTAAAACAATGAATTATATTATCAAATTGTATCATTTGGAAAATCAATACTTATTATTGAACACATTTCAATATTAATTGGGAAATAAAAAATTAAAGATATTACAGTGAAATAATTGAAGTTTTACGAAAAAAATCTTTGTTACCAAAGTAAATGATTTTTAATACCCAGTTCATTATCATGATTAAGTCAACTGTGGGTTTATTGAATGAACTTTGTTTTGTTCGTATCCCAAAACGAGTTACATTCAGTTCACAACATATAATTACAATAAATGTGAAACTGATAGTTTCATTGGAAATTGCATAGCGTATAATGTTACGTACATAATAAATGATTAATAAATAAGTCAAGGGCGGGCACCATGAAATTTATCGTTATTATATCTACCGACAATACCCAGACACACGATATGGTTTCAGTTCCGTTAACGACATAATGTCGTTATAAATTTCAGCTGATGCGAAAAGAGTATTAAATCAATGCCAACAATCCTTCCTGCTGAAAAAATATAACAAACAAACGAAACTAAAAAACAAAGCAGACAACAGAGATATGTTGCTTTGCTCGTTATTCAGCGAGGATAAACAAATTTAATCGCTGAATTCAAATAAATTTATTTTATGTGTCGATTGGGACTGATTTTTATTTATTTATTTGCTACTGTTTTTTTTTTTTTAACAGTAGATTACCTTTTATTTTCGGTGTATATAACGCGTTTATAGTTTTAATTGAAGAAACATTGCGCATTTTGTCAA
>JABFQA010000045.1:0-34416 GCA_022817065.1 Probaryconus sp. ZL-2020
AATTTAGGATTGCATCTGCACGTCGTTAAAAATGCAAGAGATAAACGTAAACAAATGTGGCTGCTGTTGCAAAAGATACATTAGAAGGATATCGTCCCACATTTTCAAGATTTCAAATTTGAATAATTTCAGATAACGACCAGTTTTCTTTCATTTTCTTTCATTTTATTTCATTTTTTTTTTATATCTCGAACGATGATGATTATTAAATTATAAACTATGAAAAAAAAAAATATGTTACTACCGCGTTTAAAAAAATGAAAAACATCGGGAGAACTTTGTTTTTTACCTTCAGGATTTTAAGACTTTTTTTTTTTTGTAGAGCAGTTTAAAATTGAATAAATATAGCAGGAATCTCAAGTAACATCCACAGGACGTTGTCCTACATTCGCGAGGTCTTTGCACACATCGTTACCCACGCAAGGACGGGAATTTACGATTCCAAGTAATACCGGGAGTCGCGTTATCAAAACTGTATCGATGCTGGAAGATTTTTCATTTTTCCACACATCAAGGATTATGATACGATAATTGGTGCAGATGGTAATCAATGTATAAATAACCCCAGGTCGTACATCTTCGGCTAATGGGCGACGCTCTTTTCAGCTCGGCTTTAATTACGACGCAATTAAACTCGTATTATTTATTAGACAGAAGTAAACGTCCTGCCTACCGTCATTCCGCGGTACGGTCCCATAATTAAGGCGAATTATTGTAAAATATATATGTCTTTAATTATCCGCAATAATTAATTTTACAAATGTTAACGCTCGTTTCTCAGTTTAAAAAAGTGCACCCTCAATTTGATTTAGTGTCCCATGGCTCTGTACGAGTTTATCTTTTCTTCAAAAGGCTTTTTACGTCGCAAAATATTACCATGACATTTTTAACAAGATATTTACGATAACACCGTCTGTTACATTTTATTTCCTCCGCAATAAATCTTACTATTAAAATGAAAAATCATATTTTTTTTTCAACGTGTTTTTTTTTTATTAAATGACAATAACACACAAATTACATGTTTATTGCAAATGTTTTTTATTTAGAAGATAATTTTTGTTAAATAATGATTGACTCGAATTTTAATTTTACAAGATCTTTCACACTTTTAGCTCACGAAGTTCAAAAGTTAATACACGTCTCTTTCGTGAGCTCATCCGACAGAAATATAATCACGAGTCAATACACGGAAGTAAGTGTTTCCTAAACATTCCCATCATTTGACTAACTCTTTCATGAGCAATCTACATATTCAAATGAATTCGGTAATGCAGTTCTTAAAATTTATAGCAGCAAAATGATCACTTAATTCTCATTTCATGTATGTCATCCGGGAAAATTATATGTCGGTGCGCATATTTAAGATATTTAAGGGAAGCGGACGAAGGACTCAAAAGAAAATCTCCATTAATTGAATAAAAACTTGACCGCAGGATCATGAATATGTAAATTTAATTCACGCTCACGAATAATTGCTACTTTAAACGACGGTCATTAAATTCATATAAATTTGATTAACTTAATTACATGTCGCGACTACACGGCGTTTATAAATAAACAATTTACAATTGGTGTGAAATCGATATTCGAAATTTCACGAACACCTTATTCGAAAATGCTTCTTTTTTTTTTCTTTTCTTGTCTCTGTGCGTGATACAAGTAAACGTCGCATGTAACAAGCCAGTTAATTACCATTACAATGGCAATATATTTGAAGGACTGTCTTTTTTTTTTTGTTTTTTTTCATCGTCGAAGATTGGGATAAAAATCGTGCTCGAAGTGCGTGTACCAAACGCACGTTGAAAAATGTGTTCGGCCATCCATAAATCATGAAGCTTCTAATCCCGTGCTTCCCGAGTATTTAAATTGCCTTGAGCATCTGTCGATAAATCAAGGTATCCAGTTACGCTCATCATGTACGGTAAACTGGTTAATATCAAGTCATACACCCTTCGATGAGAGGAGGCACTCGTGCGAGAGTCACGAAAGGGTCTTACGGGAGGATCGATGTACACGCTGAACTTAACGGATTCAACCCCGTAAATCAAACTTAGATGCAAATTCGTAGGAAGCCGCTTCCTCTTCGGCTACCGTGCCAACTGTCCGCATCCACGCGTGACCGAACATTCTCTTCCGTGGACTTCTTTCGCTTGTTCCTCATCACGAGTCCTCGCTGGCTATGTTAATATATGACGCTCTAGGAGAAAGAAAGATGAAGGAGAAAGGTATTCTCCCTCCCTTTCCTATTTCACGAAACATCTTGTTTCAGAAAATCCGAAACCACACTAATAATACAAACGAAAATAACCCCTCAACGCTCTTAAAAATAACACTTTGGATCAATCAGAATCTGGTTGTTAGTTTTAGCCAGAATCTGGCTAAAAGTCAGATTTGCATATATACAAAAATATAATTTTACCTTATAATATGATATGCTTTTGATGAAAAGGATTTCACTGAAAAAGAATAATTTTTTTTTGATACAAACGCAAATTTTTTAAGAGTATACGTAATTATCTGATAGATCAGAAACATTTGCTATAATAACATTTGAACGAATAATATATAAAAGGTGCAATTACTGTCGCCGGTAAAACTCAACTGTGAACACCTTCGAGATCGTTTCATGACGCTTGATTGACAACGGATTTAAACTTTACCATTACGTAAGTTTCAAGCTTGTTAATCACTGACTGGATGATTGCAATCCTTCATCCGGTCAATTATTACCATTATTGACAATGTACTGACAGATATACGAAACGATGTCAATAAATTCTCACCGCTCACGTTCCACTAAATTATATCCTCTCTGGCCAAATAACTGCACGATTAACACTTCATTAATGCTTGCAGACCACAATTAGTTAAAAATGACGTAAACGTTGAAAACGGTTTGAGATTATTATAACATATCTCTTAATTGCGGTGCTTGGGAGGTTAGCGGAGCGAAAAATTGAGGATTCCTCTGTTTCTTTTTTCGTGCGAGCAACGTTAGACAGAAAAGTGGAGAAAAGTTTCTCCGCATGTTAATTCGTCATTACCGGTTGCTCTTGAATTTTTATAGAAAGCCAACTACCGATGGGTTACATCAGCTCCCGCTTGCACACGAGCCGCAAGATGTAACCTTGTTATCCAATTGACTTTTTATTGACTGAAAACTGATTATTGTACGTTAAGTACTGTACTTTTGAAAGATACATTGCAATTATGTAGTGAAATTGATGCGAGGCGAACGGAATGGCGCGGAGTCAACGTAACAGTAACCACACGTTGCTAGTTGGTGTTCAATGTTATGTTGAAGGTTATTAGACTGTAACATATTGCTTTCAGTATGAGAGAAAGTTACACGTATCAAGATAAATTCGCTGAGGAGAGAAAGAGAGAGAGAGAGAGAGAGAGCGAGAGAGTGAGAAAGAGGAGAGCTGGGGGAGAGAGAGAGAGAGGGGATAAAGAGACATAAAGAAAAGTCGTTTCGTACGATGCGTAAGGCTTTTACAGAACAATACATTACGAAAGTAACTGCTTGTTAACATCAATCATTGTTCATGCCATTAACATTTTCATATAAACGTGAATTTTAAGGACCTCGAAGGATCGTGCCTCAATTGAAACGTTTTCATTTAAAGGACTGCAAATCTTACAACTCTAAATCATCCCTAATTTGTCTGGAGAAAATCATTTTTTATTGCAATCCCACCACCCCTTCTCCCCAAACCTAAGATTTTTTTTTGGTCGTCAAATGACGTATGAAAAATTCGTCACGATGACTCGATGACGTTTCACGTCATTAGGATTCAATTTACGAGCACCCTACATCAAATTTTATTACTTCATCACGTAGTTCGATTTCTTGCGGGGCAATCGAAGAAACGCAAATTACGACGGCGGCATATAAATCTCGAGGGAAATAGCCGTTGTAGCCCGCGGTCGAGTTATTGATATAAATTCATCGGGCATGAATAAAATCGTCTCGGATTAACCTCGGACGGGGGTATCTTCTCTTCTCTCGAAAAATCGTCGTCGTCGTCGTAGTCGAAACGCTTGATATTGCTTTTAGGGGGAATTGCTTTGCAGTCGGCCTCATAATTGCTGGAATATGATAATCCCTCGGCCGGGAAGTTTAACGTGAAGGCTTCTCGTGGCAGTCTCACGGCAAGTGGTTGCATTATTCCGGCGCTGTCTCCGCATCTCTTCACGAAGACAATCGCAGATCGTAGGTCGGCGGGGCAAACGGCGACTGCGACGATTCGACTTCCTGGTTAAACATACGTGCATGACCGCGATGTATGTACACCTCTCGGGGAACATGACTACTCACGAATCTCGCGGAGATTCTACCAAGCACCATCGGAATACCAGATATCCGTTACGTTTAACGTTATCCTTAGTATCGAAGGTACCCTCCAGCCTCGGATCATCCGAACACAGCCATCCGGTTCATTGCTCTCGGGCGTTTGACGACGCTACCGATCGCGAAAAAAATTCTTGATACTTTCAGGAGACTCATTGGATTCAGAAAAAAGTTTTCAGAAAAATGACCATACTTTATTGCAAAGCAGTCAGAATAATAAGGCTTATGGTACACATTCTCTGAATCGTATACAATGAAAAATATATTGTTACAAAAATTGTTATTCATCTTTGTAAAAGTAGTTTATAAAGTAACATTTTTTAAAAATTACTATGAATCATAGTGAAAATTATTAAAATTAATTTGTATGATAATTATATTATTTTTAAACTGCTTTTTTTTCTAACTGCTTTACTATAAAGTATGGTAATTTTTATGCAAACTTTTTTCTCCGTTTGGTACCGACAATGTTTGATCATTTAGTTTTTAAATTTTATCAAAAAAAAATGTTTCATTCGCGAAGCATTAACAAATGGAAGAACGAAAAATTTTGCAAGAATAAAAAAGGAAAAATTGCACAGTGTAGTTGCCTTTTAATTAAAATGGTAATATCAGATAAATTCGATAAGGTGTTAATGTGATTACTGGTTGCGAAAGTAATGTTCGCCTCTTAACAATCAACAGAAATTCACCATGCTTCGAGTGTGAAAAATTACTCAATCGGAATTACAAGATTGTTGAAGATCGCCCAAAGGCCACTTTATATGGAACGATGTATATAAGAGATGATATCATAACGATATGAAAATCACAAGCCGTACTATAAAAAGCCCTTCCATTCTTGTGTCAGGCAAATCGTACGCGAATGCCATTCGCGCGTGGTATTATGTCAATGGAAATAAAATTCTCTAACCTATATTTAGAGAAAGAAATAAAATCCGTTTGTTCTCACTGATTTCAGCGAAGGTTCACTTGGATATTCATGGCTCTGTCTGCGCTTTAATTTCAACAAATGCACATTTATACGATAACGATGCTAATTTCAAACAAGTCAAAATTACGAGCAACTGTGGAAGAAAAAGGAATAAAACGGATTCATGCATTTTAATTTTTTTCACGGAGATTTTACATTTGTTTCCCTTGGGCCTACATAATGTTGTGAGACTTTGTTTTTTAAACGGCGATAAAAGATACGACCGACAGAATACGAATCTGGACAGAGCGCAACCCTTTAACTATTTAACGCCCAGTGTTACCATTTGGTAACATTTTGGAAAACTGTACTTTTAAATATAACATCAAAACATGACGATTATTTTGTATTCTATATTTATCTCTAATTTTGGTACTAAAACGATATTTAACATAAAAAAAAAAAAACTCCATCCTAGTTGCATCATATTTCGGAGGGTTAAATGTCAGAGGATTCAGTTCCCCTTGACGATGATGAATTTTTGTTCGCGAAAATTTTTGAGCCCATTTCCATTGTGATTCTATTGTTGTTTTGGGACGATGTTTCTCCCCCCACCTCTTTAGAAACAGTTATGTGCCTCTTTGGCATTCTCACATTGCCAATTTGCATGTAACCACAATTAAGATCCGCGTTAACGTTAACGCGACTGGCAATTGTCGTACGTATGTTATACGAGCGGCTTGCCATTGTCGGCCCTTGTTAGTGCCGGCAATAGAGAAGAACAGGAGAAAGATGTGTGCTTAGAATGAAGAAATATCTTGCGTCGGAGTTATACCGTTGCGACTGACGCGCGATTTAAAGCCGCGATTACGAGGCCAAGGCGTTCATAATAATTATTATCGGCAAAGTGCGAGAAAAGATGATACCATACCGTAATGATAAAAGTCCACGCACAAAGGACGAACGAGCTTCAAGAGGGTGGGGCATAAAGGACTCGACCGTGAATCGCTAACGATCGCGCCAGGTTTCTATCGCGATGGGGGATTATCGAAGATCGACGTTTCGATCCCGATCTACCGGATCCGCCCCGCACAGTGGGCCTTCGCAGTGCAATGCGATTCATCTCTTAGATTCTGTATTGGCTGGATCTAAGTACTCTCGGTGCGTCGGACGGTGATAAGGATGTAAGTGAAATATGAGTGCTGAAATAATAGACCGTGCAGGAGACGTTGTTGATTTATGTTAGGCGTTAGCCATTTTTCCATTGGGAGTTAAGTACCGTGGAAAAAACGTACGGCAAATTTTCCGATGAAACCTGGACCGATTCGTAATTGAACCGTAATTCAAGACCATTATCATACGGTCCGAGTTCAGAATTAATTATTTCTTTTTGTCGTTTTATTTCAAAATAAATATTACACTGTACAATCGGAGAAAAAATTTGGCATAGTTAACCCGAAAAATTTGGTTGTGTGAATATGGTTAAAGTAAAATAATATGTTTAATATTATTTCAATCGAAGATTTCAATCGGTCTGTTTCTCTAATAAATTTCCTCTAACGAAAGTCGACTCGGAAAACCGTTAAAATGACGGGAAAATATTTATATATGAATTCTTTCAAAAGCATTAATTACGTTCTTAAGAGGATTTTTATTTAATTTAAATATTAAGATCGTTAAGGAAAAATATGTTTCATAACGCGAATGAAAAATGGTTTTAACTGCACATTTGCAACCGCTTCGGCCGCTTAGCTTGTCGCGCGCAAATGCGCGTAATAAATATCTTTATAGTAATGCATATCATTATGAAATAAGGTGAGAACATATACGACGTTAAAAAAATGCTTAATGATGATGCATTGCATGATCCCGACGATCTGAAATGCGATTATGTATTTCATTAACTGCGCCAACTTTCAGCAAAACGGGAAAGTTCGTTTCAAAGTAAGCAACGCTAATTAAATTTCTGGCGCCCACTTGGAATATGTTGTTACAGCTAATGTATGATTCTTGGGAATATGCTAATGGTTGACCCGCAAAACGTGCCAGTTCAACTTGCGAATGAAATTTTAGTTTTACTGTGTTTACTCGCATTAAATTCTTTCCAGTGTTTTTTTTTTTTTCGCAAAATTAAATAACTTCATTTTCATCTTAACCTTGTTTAGAACTATACAGTTATGTTTCATCGCATTTTTTTTAAAAAAAGCATTACCATTATAAAGTTGCACAAACAAACTAATAAGCGTTTTAATTGTGTTCATAATGATGAAAAATTTGCAATTGATTAAGCCTTAAAAATTGGTCATTGTGATGACCAATTAATGTGAAAAAGATGTTGATCAGGAGTCATTGGTAAAGGCCAATAACAAAAGTTTCTTGTCATATCAAAAGCTAATTGTATCTTGGCGGAGTAGATAAGATCGCATACAAAAAATTCCCGCAATCTAATCTGGGTAGCGAACAGGGAAATCTAGACAGCGATAAAGATAACATCTATTTTGTTGAACTATAGGTTGTAGTGTGTTTATCCCATTTGATCAAACTGAATATCATATTGAAATTCATTTTTACAGTTGTTCAGAGAAATTTAAAAAAATCAATAGATATGTCTTATTTTAAAGTATATTATTTTACATCGTTAATCCTTTGTAAATAAACGTTTTTTTTTTTTCTCGAAATATTTTATGTAATATTTCATGTAATATTTTATGTAACCCACACGGACGAAAATATATATGTGATAAAATATATGTAAAAATATATTGAATATATTTTCGGCAAAAAGTTATATATTTCGGAATATATATAATCTATAGCCTAATGAAAACTGATAAAACTATCATAATCCGATTGCGATTGTACATTAATAGAAATTAAATTTACATAAATAAAAAATTTCATTTAATGTCAAGAAGCATTCATTTTAAGGCAAATTAATTCAATTTTATATAAATTGAGTGCTTCTTCGAGAAGATTATATTCTTAACCAAAAATTATTATTATTATTATTAAGACTGATAAAACAAAAGTTTTACAAACTTTTTTGAATGGGATATAAAAATGAAACAAGTGCGGTTTCATATTTCAAGACTAACAGTGTTATGAGAATAATAACTGGGGATATATAATTAGAGAAAACGTCAGAAAAGGAATAGAATAATTCTGTCGCGTTGGCTGAGGTCTTTGGCTGAGACGTGAAGCCTCGAGTCGGAAACGATCGCGATGGCACTATCCAAGATATATCGTGACAGCGTGCGATCTCGCGTCATACGGGGCACTCGATACGATCTGGATTAACAATTTATGTGTATTCCATGGGCTCGTAAGTCACAGTTAAAGGAGTCACGGCTAAAGTGACTGTAACGCCGGAGAGAGAATACGTTCGCGTCCGCGAGACGTTTCGAGAAATACGGCCACTGGCGTTCAGCAATTAATGACGGGCTTTTCCGTAACTCGGAGATACGCAATTAAAAAGTCATTATTCGCACACGGATCGGGAATAGATTTCAATTCAATCGCCGCTCAATGAGACCGCGGCGTTACGACTTTATTGGTTATCCGACGCAATTAAAAACATTAATTGACCGGAAATGACAAGCTTCGGGATGAAGTCGTGAGCATTTTTATAACTCATTATTGCTTTCATTATAAATGTATTTCACGCAAATTTGGTTTGTGGATTTTTCTGAACACATTTGTTCGATAAGAAATAGAATAAAAATGATCATAATTCAATATTTATTTTCAATGTCGTTCGAATGAAGCTACAATTTCAGTCAGTGAATTTATTCGAAGGAAAGAAAATTTCTGATAATATCGAACCTATTTTGTGGGAGTCAATAAAAAAAAAAGCGGTGGATAAAAAAAATATTGGTTAGTGGTGATGTGGATATCTTTCACGGGTCAATGAAAGAAATGAAAACTAGTAAGAGTAGTAACAGTGATTGCGGTACTAGTAACTCAAGAGCAGGTGAAATAAAAAGAGGATGGAAGAGGCTTCGCCTACTGCCTTGCAACTTGAGTCGATCAATCGATCAGTCGATCAGAAAAAAAAATTCGCGCAAAAACTAAGTATGTACATAGCTTCACAAATATTGCTCGTACCTGACACTGCTTATAAATGGAATTCAAAGAAAAAGCAAGCAGTAATTTTGAACCATTTGTGTTCTGATCGTCTCATCATTCAGATTACAAATTAATGTATTCGCAAAAATGTTTCTCCTTTGCCTTATCTCATTACAGAATAAGAAAATAACATATAAATAATATCTAAATAATGCAAACATTTTTAATTAAAACATCTGTAACTGTTTTCAGTGTTATTTCTTACGAATGAAATTCTGTATACTAAATAATTTTTTAAAATTGCTACAAAAACGTTTAGTTTTAAAACATTTGTTTCTGCAGTGTACTCTGATTGTCCCCATAATTGAAGCATTAATTTGTACAAATAGTTTCGCGAAATTAGATTTTGTAAAATAAGACGTCGATTCCCATAAATCAGTCGCAAAGAGAAAAAAAAAACTTACGACACTGTAAAAACAAATGTACTCGACAAAAGCAAGTTATCCGATGATTTATTAGAGATTCAGTCGTTCGGTCTCATCATATCTCGGTACATCTTGTATGACTTCGATTCCTAAACGATCAAGATAAACCGTTACAATCTTTCTCGCTCAGAAGTATCCGCGCGAATGAAATAAATCGAGCCCTAACGATTGCCGCGCATAAAACAAGAGATTCATTTGTCGGCAATTAACGGCGCGCCGCTTGGTAAGATTTCAGGGCGCATCATTTACTCTAATTAATGAAAGGAGGAATGAGAATCAGGCGTGCATAATGAACCGATTCGCGTAACGTTTCAGTCGCGAATTTGTTCTCACTCGCGAGAAACATAAGTCTCTCCGGGGTAATTACTGGCCGAGCGTTGGCTCGTCGGCTTTCACGCGTAAACGTGCGACCACGTCGTCGTTAAGGACTAACCATTAAAGTGGCGCGCTTGTGAGAAAACCTCAGTCAACGCGAACAGGCCAAACAGCACGTGGTGCCCTGACGTTTTCGCACAAATTCGACGCTAACAAGATTGCAATCTCGGGGCGTATCTTACTGTGAAACCGAGACAAGTGGAACGGCTCTTCATTTCGAGCAAATGAAGCCGCTTTTATATCATTTAAATGAGCGCACTTTATTAAGGAAGAAACTGCAAATACCAGGAAGGGTTGGGATTATGCAAATCGACGACGCGAACAATCGCTTTGTTATTGGAAACAAGATTCCATGGGAAACGAAGTTTTATAACAGTTGTCAAATAAAATGATATGAGGGATTGTTATTGTTATCTCGGGACATCTGGTTTGTAAATGAAAAAATTTAAGTAGGAATTGAAAAAGTCATTTGCTTCGCGCGAATAATAAAAAGCAAATACTCTTCCCCAATCTAACGCCGTCGTTGTGGCCAATCATTTTACCGCAATTTCGTTTTACCTACATCGAAGAAAACGAAATATTCAATCAAGTACATTAAATTTAACCTTCGAAAGAACTTTGCATATTGATTTAACGCTCACATTTTCTGCAGGGTAAAAATGAAAAATGGACATTGGAACCGATAAAAGAAACGTTTCGCTTCGCATTCAAATGAAGCTAAACAAAATTCCAATGTCGAATTTGAATAATTGAATGAAAGAAAAAAAAGAAAAAGAAAAGAAAAACGTACTACTGTATTTCAGTGCGCAATAAGAAAGATAAGAAAATGTCTGTAATTCTTATTCGAAACTGATTTGCCGTAACATAAAGTTGAGCAGGTCTATAAAAGAGCGTGAAAAATCGCGGCGTTGGAAAAGTTTTCTGAGAAGCAGCATTTCCTCGGGACAGAAACTGAGCATCGGGACTAAAACGAACATAACGTAAAACCGTTTTGCGATACGTGATCATTAGCATTTATTACAAATAAAAAGAAAACAAAAGAAGGAGCACGTACCATTTCCGACGTATGAATTCTGCAAGAAATGACAGAAACGATCTGGAGAATAATGGCGTAATTACAGTAGTCCCGGCAACTCGGTTGGCTTTAATCTAATTTAATAGTTCATCCGTGGTGCGAGATATAGTCAAGAGTGGGGTAAGGGGGATAGAGCGAGCGAGAGAGAGAAAGAGAAAAAGAAAGAGCTTGCGGATCGAACGGACCGCGTACCCGGTGGGTTCCTCTTTCTATTTTATGCGCGGCTCATGATCGTACATACGTACGATTGTAATCGCAAAGTAAGCGCGAGTTCATAAATTCTTGGGTTATGCGATCGGTAGGCGAATTGCCCCGAGCATCGATAAGACCTCAGCACCGTTATCAGATTTCAAACCATTTCTCACTAAATACGGTATTTTTCACTCCACTTTGGAATAATGGCTTATTAGAAACCATATTATGGCGCTTTTAAACAGCAACACGATGGAATATAACGAATGTGACCTCACGAACAACAACGAGAGATCGTAGATTTATAACAAACTACCGCAGATGTAATTCTATTCGTGACTTTTATTTTGTTTATGCCCGGGTTGATGGTTGTCCCACATTTCGCGCCCTGTTATCAGACACACCTTCGCAAATTTATGGGCATCAGTGCTATACCGTATTCCACCGGTTGCAAATTGTTATTAACTCATTCGGGGTACGTTTATTGCTTGCACTCAGAAAAATGTTTCGTTCAGTTAACTAAATTTTCTTCATTCAGTTAACCAAATTCTTTATCTATCTATTTTATTTAATTCAATATTTCGATGAAGGAAACAAAAATGATTTTACTAGAAACAAAAAAGTTTCGGAAAGAACTGAACCTCATCCTTGATAACACTATATATTTTTAAAATATTTAAGAATATTTAAAAATATTTTGTGTTCTTAGGGATCCTACTAATTTTCTAAGCTGTCTTCTTCTCTAAGCTCCTTTCTTCGTCATTACGGTCGTTACCGTGGATTCGACGGCATTCCGCGTTTAACATCTTCCGTTCCATTTATAGCGGGCGGCAAGAGAATAATTATACGCAGAAAATTGCGCGCTGTGAGAATGCTCGTCGTGGACATCGTAATCTTACTAGTCCAAATAAACGCCTAATGCACAATAATCTAACAAGCGCTCGTTGTTCATAATTTGAGCATTTTAGTGCAAACGCGAAGCTGCAATTGATATTTAAACAACGATATATAAATAGCTGTATTATTTCCTGGTTTCTCCCTTTTGAATAAGAACGAAATCACAAACGAATATTATCATATCTTTCCCACTTTATCGCCTTTGCAAAATTCTTTAACGAACTAGGATTCCCTTCAATAAAGATGTATCAAATGTTTTTGCGAAAACAAAAAAAAAAATTAATTTTCATTCAAACTACTATTTTCACATAAAAACATTCGGCTGCTTTGAAAGCAATTTGTTCTTCTTTCGATTAAAGATCTTATTCTTGTTAACATTTTATACATAATTAATGATTCACTGTGAAAAAATTGTTACCCATTTCGAATTAACTCAATCTGTCTGATTTGACCTAACCCCTATGTTAATTATAAAACCATAAATCTGTCTTAACGTTGAATAAAATATTCTACACGTTTAATTAGTCGCTCGATTATTAACACGATCGCTTTATTATAAAACACGAAACAATTTAGTAGTACAACTTTATAATGCACGCTGTAAAAGAACGATAAGTAACTTGGGAACAAATATCGGCTCGAAGACTTGGCTAATAGTGCAATTAAATGAGTTGTAAAATGATTTAAAAAAATGTATATATGTTCAAATTCTTTCTCGTGATACTGATAAGAAACAGTAAACGTGATAAAGACATTTAGAGAATCTTTATATTGTTAACTCTTTAATGACCGAAACATGATGCAACTAGGATACAGTATTTTTATTGTTAAATATCGTTTTAGAATGAAAATTAGAGATAAAAAAATAGCATGAAATAATTTTTGAAAATTTTTGGATTTTTTGAATTCTTAAAAGTCAAAATTTTCATTCCAAATATCGTAAATTCGATTGTTTAACTTATTTTGATATTATATTTAAAAGTTTTCCAAAATGTTACCAAATGTTAACACTGAGCGTTAAAGAGTTAATCATATTTGAAAGTGCCGTCCAGAAGAAAACGTTTAAAAATGTGACAATAAATATGTAAAATAAAGACTTATGATGATTAAATAAAAGGGTTTAAATTTATGGACCGAAGAATAAGCAATAAACGCGCGCGAAAAACAGTTTATTTATGTAGGAAGGAGTTCTATTATTACCGCATAACGTCGTTATTAATAGCCTGGCGAGTATCGGAGTCAAGGGAAACGCGCAAAATGCCTGATATGTGGCGGTGGCAGCCGATTGTCGAGCGAGAATTCAATTATCGATATTCCAACGCAGTTTCCACTATCATTACCGCGACTTTTATCGGTTGTAAAGTTACGTGGACAGTCTTAGCGAGAAATACTATGTAAGCGCGCGCGTAAGACACTGATGCTATCGCTCTGATTAGTCCTCCCGTATCCTGTAGAAGCGAGGGCCCGTTACTCAACGCATCACCATAATCAAAACATTCTGACAAAGTTTTTAACCCTTCGTACAAAAAATAAAACAAGACTACTACTACTTTATCACGTTTACTGTTACTTATCAGCATCCTGGGAATGCGGGGAGTTCTTTTTTCAGATGCTTTACAACTTCTTTAATTGTACTATTAGCTTCTGACTCGCGTTAATATTTGTTCGCAACTTGTTTTTCTCCGCGAAGTTTCGAGCGATGATTTCTAACGATTATTTATGATCCGGATAAATCATAAAAATGAAGGCATCGTTTTGAAATGACGTTGAATCTGAAAGAAAAAAGATGAAATCCTTTTTTTGGGGGAGGTTTTTTCGTTTTACGAATTTCTTTTTTTCTTTTTTTTACATCATTCATAAAATAATGTGCGATGGTATTAAAATTGCTTGAAACACTTTTCTTCTTCGCCGCAATAAGTTGTCATATTAACGTGTCATCTTGTTCAATCTCACAAAACATAAATTCCTAACGCAATTTCTTACTTGAATACTCTGTCTCGGAGTGAGTGTGATACTCAGCAGGAAGAGAGCGGTATGTAACAAAGGTACTCACCACGCGAGTAACTTGAACAGTAGTACGCAGGATGGGCAGTAAAAGGTAATGTATCTTTGCCGACTTTTGAACAGTAGCGCATGCAAACGGCGACAAGGACGAGCGAGGCCGTTATATTCATCCACAAGGGATATATACTTGAGAAAGAAGAAACGATGAAAGCAAAATTTATGAAAGTCGTCATAAATTACGATGTATACGACGATTGCTTGTAATCCTCGAGATTTCAAATTACGATTATTCGGTCGATGATAGATGGTGAAATGTTAATATTCCCCTTTTCAGTTTCTCATTCAAATTCCCTCGACAAAAACAGCAGTGATATTATACCTTTTTTTTTTGCTGTGATGTTTTTGCAAACAATTAAAATCATTTGGGTTCGGTAAGTTCTTCAAATGGTTTTCCAAAAAAGAACGTTTGGATAGTTCTTGTAGTTAAAGCAACTAAATTTTTAGTTGAAACAACCATATTTTTGTAAAAATTACTAAACATTTAGTGGTTTCAAATAAAAATTTATACATATGCTACATGTAAAGTATATATAAGTTATATATAAAATTTTTACTTGGGATTGCAATCGATTTTTCTTTTCGAAAGGAATCCTCCCCTAAAAAAAAAAAAAAGTATTGTCAATTACTTAACGCCCTTGAAAATTCCCCAAGTTTTTTTTCCACCTCGAACGAATAACGACGCGCAGCTAATTAGAATCGTTTGAAACTTTTAATCCAATAACCGCGTGTCATTTAGCAACAATGGACTTGGTCACGAAAAACCTCCGAGAAGGTGATCTCAATGAGCGGAGAGAACAGTCAATGATCGAACTATCTTGTTTCTTTGATCTCCAATCTAAGTGATGAGTTTTTTTTTTTTTGACGAAGCTCCGGGTAATTTGCTTTTTCGTTGCCAACCGAGTTCGTTCGCGGTTCGTAAATTATTTCGTCAACATTTCGATATTCATCGTCGAACTTAAATGCCTCCTAAACAACAGTGTCAAATAAAACACCCGACAACAAACTCATTCCACTTTGCCATTCTTTTCTTTGCGTAAATAACGAACGCGTCAAATGTTAAGTCGCACAAAAATTTTCCACTAACAGTACAACAAGTGTGTAACATAAAATGCGCTTTCATTTCTTATAATAATAAATCAGCTATCGGAACATTAATCATCCTTATGTTTATCCTCGTAGCGGTACTGGGATGGACAAAAAGATGAGGCTAATTATGACCCAGTATTAAAATTCCGCAAGTATCTTTAGGTATTATAGAGTATCGATTATGAGGGCGATAAATTGACGCCAGTTTAAGGATAAGATAATAAAGTTTGTCGTGATAATTTGTGCCTTGCCATGTTGATCGTTATTTTTTTTTTTTTTTGTTGCCAGTTGACATTTGACGAAGGTTTTAACAGGAAAGCTAATAAAGGATTAACTGTTCATATTCATCAGACAGTTTTATCAAATTCTAATGACGATGCGTCACGTTTTTTGAGACCTTAATGAAGCTTCGAGATTTTTTATACTGAAAATTTTGTCAGGGAATGAGTAATGATAATGTAATAAGAAACGCGTTTGTTGTTAATTAACAAATCGAAATACTTAATAAAAGTTGAAATCAGTTTATCTTTTATGAAATAAACAGTAAATTTTCCCTAAAATTTTTTTCTTATCATTAAACCAGGAAAATTGTTATGGGATTGCATTAGTGTCCATAATCTTATAAAGGTTGAGTCTTGAGCAAGCTATAATGCTTGCAGTAAACGGTTTTTGTTGGTGCGTTTAGATTTTTTTTAAGGAAATGAAATTAAATGTAACTTATTAACGTGCGTTCTCACGAACTGGGGCTCTTCTCGATTTTCATTTTCTTTACGAAGATAAAATAAATCATTGCGTCTGATTTAATTATATATTGTCTTTAAAGTAGCAGAAATCTGTAAAGATCAGTAGCATTTCGTTACGATGCGCTCAAAAACATCTTCCCGTCTAAATTATAGTTAATAATATATTGCCCGAGTCAAGACTCAGTAGGACGTCGCGAGAGTCTGTCAATAATTATCGATGAGCTAATAACAGCTGACATTACCCGGCAACGCCAGTAAACTCAGTGATTTATTCTAATTTTCAATCTGCCACACTATCGAAAGTCAATTGCGATGCTTAACGAATAATAAGCAGTTCTCATTCTCCCTTTCCTTGTTCGACTAATTCGCAACTATTATTAAATATAATCACAATTGCTATGCATACAATGGTTAAATTAATCTCTAATTTCCCGAGGGAGCTTTTTATAAAGGAAAACGAATATTAGATTCTTTTGACAAAGCTTCCTGTGTTCGCTTACAGTCTGTTCGTGTTTTTATCTTGTTTTCTAATTGACTTTTTTTTTTCTCTTTCTGTTTCAGATTTTGCGTTGTGTGGTTTTTTGCGGCGGTTATTACCAATTCTTGGGTTAGTTTCATTTTCATATTTTACAAATTATAATTAAACGATCAGAATAATTTCTTGTAAGACATTTGAAGAACTATTTTTTTTTTTCTATATATTTGAACTTTAACATTCTTAGGCAATAAATCGCGAAAGCACTGCGGGGGAAACGGCAACTGAAGAATCAGTAGTTGAAGATGCGACGGAAGATTATTGGACCGGAAGTGGATCTGGTCCAGATGAGGAGGACGCAAAACATAACGAAACAAGAGAAGCATTGACACACGAAGCCAGCGATCACGATGCTGTAAGTAAACTAAAGCTGAAATTGTTATTTATTTTTTTTTTCTAATTCACTGCTAATTTCAAATATCTGTCCAACGATGAATTTTTTAAATCCCCCCATAAAAAGTCTTTTACGACAGTGCAAAATAATGAAAAAAAAAAAAAAAATTCAATATCTTTAAATCTATATATAATTTTAATCAAATACCGTACGAAGATTATCGAAACATTAAGTTTCGATTTACATAATGTTTCAGCAGCCTCTCTCCTAATACGTTTGAGCGCGACCATCATTAAATTAAAAATAACGCAGTTACATTGCGCTGAAAAACACTTATTTATTTTATTATAATGAGCTTATATTAATTTATATTATCCTGTTCGACGAATTAACGGTACTGAAATGCACGCGGAAAAAATATGTCAAGCATGATGACGCCGATGCAGGTGTTTTGCCACAAATTTTTGCTCGAGCAATAAAATACTAACGCACCGACTAGTTCCAAGAATCTTGGGTTATCAATATTCATCATGTTTCATTCCGTCTTATTGGCTTCTTCCATTTAGTTGACATATTATGATGTATCTTGTCAACAATAATCTATTGAAAGATTGTAATTGATAATTTTAATTACAAGCATTAATTCATTCTTCAAAGGTGACACTAGACCCTAGGCTTATTAGATTAATGACATTGGTAGCAAACGTTATGTCAAAATCAAAATAAATTTGATAGAGATTGACAGAAAGGTTTTTCATCGAGACAATTAAAATCTTAACACGCAGAAAAAAACTTGATAATTTTTCACCAAATTTGTCTTTGCCTGAAGAAATACTTTGTGAGAAAAAAAAAAAAAATTTACTCGCGTCCATCGTGAATAATATAGAGTTTAGTGTCGATTTGAAAAGGCTCATTTCAAAATATAACATGACGTAAATGTCGAAGAACGAAATTGCATGTAACGTTAACGCGAATGGTGTTACTTTAGCCAGGGCAAGTGCTACGGATTTGAATGAGACCGAACTGAAGTGAGATAGCACCTCGGTTTCCGCGGCATTTGCCTCGTTATTCAAATATCCCCATATACGGGATGCGCGTTACATCCAACAGCTGTTAATCAAGAACTACTTAGGTTTTTTCGCCCACTTACATAACCGCATACAATAAATAAACATCATTCCTTATTATCTAACCTTCCCTAATCCATCTTGCCTGGCATTCTTCATATGCCTCTGCACATAGGCAGACAAAACAGAGTTGAAAAACGGATTTACGCTCTAATCGCTTTTACGAGAGCCGCTCTCCGGAGGCTCGTAAACGCGCGGATATCTTTTTCCGCGCATCTCAGCGCGCCGGGACAAAAACAATAAAAAGCGTGCAAAATAAAAGTTTAAGCCCTCGCGCCGGCGCAAAGAAAGTGAGAGATGTCGAAAAATTCTGAGCCACGTGAACCCGCATCCTGTTACACGTGCATTTACGTCATTAATGGATGAACGGTTCCAGAATGAACGGAAGTAGGACTCCTACGAGCTTCGGGAGCACGAAGAAAACGAAGAAAATCGTGCAACGGCAACCGCCCATCCGCTTTTCACGATCGGCGCGATATTTCATCAGCCGCCACGTCAAACGCCAAAGGAAGAGCTCGGCAAAAAGTCACAAAAATTCAAATGCCGCTAAACCAGTCGCGAACCGACTCTGTCCTGTTACTTTGGCAATCACGAATGCTCACGCAATTGATCCGCGGATTATATCCTTTGCCTCCTCTTTGCATTTTTATTTTCTTCTTCTGCTTCTTCTTCCTTTTTTTCTTTTGTTTTTTGTTTTTTTTTTTTTTTGCATTTCCACACACGCGTCGATAATCGAACGTACGCTTCTTGTTCTTTGTTTTCTTACTCTCTTCTACGTACCATCAAATAGTTCGCTTATTTTATGGTCCTGTAATATGATGATTACACGTTAAAACTTGAGAGAGCATTAATGTTCAAGGATATAAAATTATTGATGAATTGAGAAAGATATTGAAGGGGATTTAGGTTTATCGGAACATATAGTTGATGGTTGTTTAAGAAGCATGGTCAATAGCGATGAGCTTTATCAACAATGTTCCATTGATAGAATAATTGACGTTCATTTTCCACTGTAATTGGTGGAAAATTGTTATAGTAACAGGGAAATGCACGTGGAAGGAAGGAAAGGGAAATAAGTATATCGAAGAGAAGGTCAATCAATTGCTAATGGATTTTACAAGGATACCACGGATAACTTAATGTTAAGACCAGTTTTGAATTCGCGAAGAAGATCCTGATCATTAATATCGAAATTCCATCTGTTAACCAGAAGTCACGAGCGAACACGTGGATCATTAAAATAAACAGAAATAAGCAGAAAGCATTAAGATTGTATTGTCGTTACCGTGGAGTTTGTAATCAACCAGCTGACTCCGTTTCATTTTCTAAGTACAAAATCGCCAATGGGAAGAAGAAGAATTTTCCTATTATCCAGTCAGTGCTTTTCTTAGTATAAAGATAAAATGAAAATTATTTCATTAAATTTTCAACACCCGTGTAACTTTTACCAAGAAATTGCAATAAACTGTAATTGGTCTACTTCCCCTTTGGATCACATTTATTAATGTTTTTCTTTGTGTTTGCATAATAGAGTGCGACAGGGAAAAAAAATGGAATAATTGGAAAGAGCGTTGGACGTGCGTTAGGTGTTGCGTGAAATGATTCCATATATAATTTGAAAGATATTTGACTGAAGGGCTTTTCTTTTATTTGTTCGTATGCCTTCTACTCTTATACGGGGTTTTGTTGTTTATGATTGGACTCGTGCCTTCGGGCGAGGCAGAAGCAACAGAATAAGGAACATTCAGATATTTGCATCTCATTTCTTCAATTATTACTTTTAGCGTGTTTCGCCGCCAGATTATATATAATATAAACTTATAATCTTTTACGTAACTTTATACGAGCCGTTGCGTAACCCGATGAAAATTATTTCAAGAGCGTTTCAGGTCTTTTCATTTGCATTTACCCGCGTTCAATAGCACCGGTAATAATGGCCGCGGTTAGGAAAAGATCGTACATGCAAATTCTATTATTCTGAATGTTATTGTAAATGAATTTCAATTCTAAAGCCGATGGAGAGCATTTCGCTAGGAGATACGAATTGAAAGAAAACTTGATTGTACAAATAATGAAGTTGATTTTATGCATGGCTTGAGAGCGGTTTGAATGTAGACTAATTGACTCATTATGTCGTTCGGAACTTTGGCACAAGTTACCGTTGTATCGGCGCTGACCTTTCGGTTACACGCTATTGCTAATTCGGGACATGGGGTATTGACATTTTCAGCTTCGACTTATCTCGAATCCAAATAAACCTCCTTTCCTTATTTCTAATAACGAAATAAATAATGATTATCGGTAAAAGTATATGGGAAATAAAAAAAAAATTCATATAATTTTTCCTCTTCTTTTCATCCTGAAATTCAACTTGAGACTGAAGTAGGAGCGTTTCTCAGTTTGGCGTTCAAGAATCAACGTGAAAAGTTGTAAGAAAATTGCTGGTTTAATTGTACCGAGTTTATGAGAATTGCATCCTTCCGGTGTTCGGGTCAATGTCCGATCTGACAAGCTGAGCTGCTGCCGGCAGCCTTGCGGAGTCCTTCCGAACGTAGAACTATTGCAAATATCGTCCGACGCTGTCCGCATGATTTGCGTCGTAAGTACAAGGTTCACAGTAATGCTATTTTTTGTGATCACTGAAGGATAACTGTGGTTTATTCGTCGTCAGTTGTACGCCATGCGCCAGTGATACGCTGATGTATATCTTCACGTACTATCTTAACTACCTCCGCATTCACCTCCCCCGATTAATCCACCTCTCATTGCAGCCACGGTGTAATGACGCTACGCAGTGCTATTGTAGCAACGCTGGCACTACTATTTGCATGATTGAAGGCGAGATTGTGCGAGCTCTAGAAATTCTACGCTATCCAGGCGTGCGCACTCGCAACAACAGGAGGATCACCTATCGTTCGATGACGAATGCCTCGCTAGATCCTTCGGGAAAAAAGAACCGCACTGATCAAATGCATCTGCGTTTACAAACTTTTTTTTTTTCATTCAAAGTACACTGACAGAAAAAAGATGTGAAAAAAGATCTGTAATTAAACAAAATAGTTGAATGAAGATTAGATAGATTGTTAGATTTTTTCATGTTCTAATCTAAAAATTCTCGGCTGCACGATTCATTTTTAGCATTCCATTTTCATAGTTGGCTCAACTATAAAATTTAGTTGTTTCAACTAAAATCTCGTCGAGTCTATTATGATTTTCCTCAGTATAGAAATAGTAATTTTTCTTTTTAGTCATTGAAAAAATGGTTCATTTCGATTTGTTTGATTATTGATTATATTTCTTTGATCAATAATTAAAATTATGTAAATAAATGCGGCTTTGTAATAAAATAATGATGGGAAACAGATATGGAAAGCATTTCTTTATAAGCATCGAATCGTTCTCCTAAAGGCTATAGGTTAATAGCGACAGTAATAGTATCAATGTTATTTATATACCTAGTAACACGAATTATAATTCCGTCATTGTAATTTATGTCAATCTATAAACAATATAAAATATATATATATAAATACATACTGTGTCATATAACGTATTTTTCTGAACCGTTTGCAATGATAGATAATAAACCCTATTTATCAGCATTCTATTATATTATATACGCTTGTTTTGAATAGACACTATTAAAATTATGCTCAAACAGATGGTAACTGCTATTCCTTTTAATCAAGCAAACACGTTTTACTGTTAATGACCTATTATAACAAAATTAACTTCGTTAAATGATAAAGGCAAATTTTCGTTGCAATGAATGTTAATTAATGTTTTACAATCAACTTAAAATTTGTTCAAGTTAACAATTAATGCAAAATTGTGTATTTCCAAAATAAATTACAAAATATATTAAAAAACATTTACTTTCGCTTGTGAATTGACAGAGTTGTTTAAATTGCGATAAAGAAAAAAGTGGCGAATAAATTTGACATATGACGAGAGAAGAAGAAACTCTTCACTTTTTCCTGGCACGCTTCGGATTCTTAAGTTTCCGGACGCTACGCCAGTGTGCTCTTGACTATGCTTACTTTTAGCTATGCTACTCGAGAATAAGAGGGAAAACCGATTTCCAGATACCTTTGCGCCGTCTCTTCCGCGTGCCTGATTACGGCGAATCGGTTTCTTCCAACTGGTTCACACGGCAAGGAGGGTGCGAACGAGAAATTGCCGCCACGAAAGAACTTTACGATGATCGGCTACGTAAGATCGATACCCCTGGTTATGATCAGCACATGCTTCAATTCCGAAACCTTCTTATTCATTTTCTACTACTGCACGTGTAAATAATGAAACACGTGTTTTTTGTTATAAACGCAAATTGGATTATTAAGTGTAAAATAGAGTTCGATTGATTTGCAGTCAGAAATTTATCAGATAAGAAAGAGAATGTGAGTTGTTTTTATTGTTACATTGATAATGATACAAACAATGGAAAGTCATGGAATTTCGATGACATCAGTTTCCCTTTTCAGTTAAACGACGTTTCGATGAATATTTTTTATCTCTTGTAAAAAATATTTATGTCAGACTTAATAATTTTTGAAAATAGTTACAGCCGTACAATAAAAAAATTTGCAGTGTAAAATTTCGCTATGAATCACTGAAAACAAATAACCAGTGAGTCATACTTGTAAAAAAATAAATCACTGTAAAATTACAGTGAACATTTTAATTTTACAAACTTTTATTGTAAACTTTTATTTTCATACAATTTATACAGTTTTACATACGTTATGTATTTTTATCGTGATTAATATCGGAATTTTACAATGTTATTTTTTGAGTGTAGTCTGGAGAAATGTGAAAATGTTTGAAAAGGTATTGAAATTTAGAATTCAGACTTTTTCATAGATTTTCAGGCATAACATATTCCTACAAAGGATCATTCCAATTGAGAAGACAACTGTGAAGTCGACGTTGAAAATTCTGCCAGGGAAAGTATAGTTACAATGGTAATCCACGCAAAACAACCCAAACAAATGTTTTGCTTGTAAAGAATAATTTGCTGAAAATTGCGCTCGTTCTTCATGGGATTCCCATCCGTTGAATATTTTCTAAAACAAATTCCACGTAGTTTCTTCGTTCGACCACATTCGTATCACGATGTTTTCTCGTTATGAAGTAACGTTCCTTTTTAAAATTTCTCTCTTTCCGCTGCCCCCTTCCCTTTCTCCGTTGCTCTCTTTCCCCGTTGATATTGGTCTCTTTCTCTTTCTGCAATCCGTTCGTTCATCATCAGATTCTCGGTGGGGAATGGACTCGTAAATCGTTTGTCACGCGTGAATCGTGCGGTTGCTTTTTCAGCGATTCGCTTTTCTTTTTGCACTCGCGATCGTCAATGTTGGCTGATAAGCTTCGCTCCTTCTCTCCTTCGGCGAAGATACAAGGCATAGACAGTACAGTCGGCTCTAACCAAGGGTATAACGTGGGAGAGGTCAGAGTCTAGGAAAGTAAATGAGAGACTACTCTTCTTCCAGTGCTTCGACCTTCTGGCGTCTTCGATTCGCACGATCACTGTGCAGTCGTAAATCAGGCCCAACTTGAGCATACACCAGTTGCCAGTTCTGATCATTAGTCTACTGTTTGTATGAAAAACGATCGCGAACGCACGCGTTCGGAATACTTATCATCGATTTAGGAAATGCACACATTTATAAACTGTGTCTCGCTTGTCGTTCAGCTAAGGCCGATCAATGAATGAAATATATTCGCTTACCGCGTTAGGTATTCATGATCATTTGTTTATTGATCAATTCAGCATATATATGCCACGAGAAAATTCACATTTGTCTTCGTGGAAATTCATAGTCTATTGCATCGGGATAATATTATTTTCGGATAATGTTATTTCATTCACGGAGAAAAAAGTTTTAGAAAAATTACCATCTTTGTTGGTAAAAAAAAATATATATTAAGTGTATTAAGTATATTTAATTCATATTTTTATGTATAATCTTATAAATTAATTACTGAATTTATTTAACATTCATTTATATTGTTTTAACATTCAAATATATTTTCACCAGAAAATTTTTGTTGTCTTCGATAAAAAAAAAAAGGTTGAAAGCTTTGATGTAGATATATAAAAGTTGAAAATAAGGAGAGAAAAAAAATGACTGTACGTTTAACGAGACTAATAGGAAGTTTATAATAGATAGCGAGAGATATATTTCTCTTATTCGAGCGGTACTTTCGCATTCAATTTATCATTTGTCTCAAAGTGGAGAACCACCTCGTAATTATCATTCTTTCTGATTCCAGGTTGTATATGTTGGGGAAGGTGCAGCTTACGTACCAGTGCCATCATTAAAGAATCGACCTCTGAGCCCTAACCTCCAGGCCCTTCAGACTCTACAAGGTTTACAGGGTCTGACAGGAGGTGGCGGAGGTACCGGTATCGCGGGTGACGAGGACTGGAGGCGGCATCCGGAATCTTGGGATCGTGAGCACAGAAGATACAGACCCAACACCACGAGGGTCCAACGTAAGTACTACATTTACAGCGGCCGCAATTTGTTACCAACTTTCATTTTCGCAAAAAGAAGGAAGCGCCGCTATCAAATGCATAGCTCTACCACAGAAGATCAGGCCATTTATTAAATAATGAAATTACTCGAACCCGGTCTTCTAATTACATTTTCCAGAAACTTTACAACTTGGATTCATTTCCTTCATTTTTACTTGTTCAGATCGTAACAGATTAACGTTTTTCACGAGATATTATCCGTCGGACAATGTGTTATTAACCCTTAAAGGCTACACTTATTTTTAATGTCTTTGTCTCGCGAACGAGATCGTTCCTCCGTCATCTTTTTCCAATGGTCCAAATATCCAGTCATTCGTCTTTCGTGCGTTTTTTTCTTTTTTTTTTTTTTTATTTCTGTCCTGCATAATTTTGCGTGGAAAACATTGCAAAAAAGTGAATTGCCGAGGAATTTTGCCAGAGGTATTTATTTTTCACAAGAGTTTTATGGTGTCTTTTAGAAGACTCTTCATCGCCCTAAAGTACTCTTCCTTTGGAAATGAGTGAAATAAAATGAAAAACCGTGGAGCCGATAAAGAGGCTAACATCCTCCAAAAAAGTTCCAGTTGCATCTCATCGTCGATTTTTCTTCCTGCAGTAAATAGCGAGTGAGATGTAATCGGAACAGCCTTGACTCGTTATTAACGTTCTTCTTTCCGAGTAGAATAGTGATCCAATCAAAACGGAGAGAACTATATCATCTGAACGGCATTCCGGTAAAGCGAAGTAGCGACCGTTAGTTCGGCAATTAAAACGGTGTCGGAAGTTGCGTTGGTCTATGAAAAGTCACTTTGTGATGCGCCTATCCCCGATTGATGCCGCTCGTATTTCCTTATTATTATGATTAATACGATTATCATCAATATTATCTTGGGTGCTCATTAATTTCCTTCAAATTGATCAATGATGGATGCTTCGTGTGACTTTACCATGCACATAAATAACAATTTATGTCGTGTAATTTTATTATCCAATCGAGAGTCTTCCTTTATTATTCTTCGATTTTAATTTTCTTCAGATGATGAAGTTTGTACTTTATTCATTTTTTATCTAACAAATTAAAATATTTCAAATGCAAAATTGATTTCCAAGCTATACGAAAAAAAAAAAAAAAATTGCTGTAAATACCATAAAAGGGCGTTATTCACATGGCAATTTTTGTTAGTATAATTTCCATTATATATTTTTCACGGAGTAAATAGCATGACATTTGGACGCGTCTTCGGAATGGAGTGAACGAGTAGACGGGGTTTTGTTCGCGTATTAAAGTCAATCGAAGGCGGCGAAAATGAAGAACTGTTCTCAGAGCCCGGGGGTTCAATGAAGTCGTAAAGCCGGGGCATTCTCGCTACGGGAACTTGAGCCCACCCGTGGAATCGTCAATTGCACCAACGGAGAACCATTACGTTTTAATGCCGCATCTCTACACCTCACAGTCAACTGTCGATTTCCATAAGTCCGTGTGAGGCTAAGTGCGGCCACTCCATTTACATCCTTTTTTTGCTCTAACCTCTCTCCGCCATCCCCCTCTTTCCCCCTCGTCTTCCCCTTCAACGTGCATCGCTGCTTCTTCTTCGTTCGAAACAACTTTTGCAGGTCCTGAAGAATCCGTCCAATACGATCGGAAATTGTTTCGTGCGTTTAAGGGATTATAAATGGGGGGTTTATACTTTAAGATACACCGTCGTAATTCTTTGCTGAGCCGAGAAAAAAGGCGTTTTATAGATTTACTGGATCGTGATAGAGACAAATATAAATCTCCGAGTTTTAATGTTTATTCCTGTAATGTTGTTTAAGTTTTACACTGGTTGTATACAATGGCTTCTGATGTGTACCATGGAATCTTTCAAGTTTTCTGGATATCAAGTTTTCATCATTTTTCTGCATTACATTTATTTATAAATAAAATGGAAAAAGTTTTTTAATGGATTCAGTGTTGTACAAAATAAAATCATCCGTGTGGAGTAAATTCAAGTCAATAAGATGTGTAATTACAGTTTGATAAAATTGTAAGGTATAACTATGGTCTGCCAATCTCATTAGAATATTTCTGTTCGGTGAGAAATTGTATAGAATGTCGACAATTTCGCTTACGCGATACATATAATAATACATTTATTCGCGTTACAATATGTTCTCGTAATAATAATTAATAATTTGGCGCCAAGAAAACTCGAGAGAAAACCATTATTCGAGATGATTGACTTCCGTCCATGAGAGCTTTTTAAGTGCAAGTGTTACGTAGAGATTATCGTCGTTAACGTATGTATTTTTTTCTTTCGCGATTATACACATTCAGGGGTAATTGGCTAATTATGCGAATTTTCTTGAAACTACTACGGGACTGGGATTTGCATCGTCGTAAATATGATTTATATATTCTAATGTATAATAATCCGCTATCAGGTGTTATGATTCGAAGGCAAATATAACTTTCCGCAAAAATATGCGGGGCTATTAATAAATAACTCGAACAAATTGCCAGAAGATTACTGGAAAAAGAAAAGATCATTTTGCATTTTTTTTTCTAATACCCAAAGTGGTTATTAATTATTTTGTTATCCTTACGCAATTATTATGAATATTACTAAAAAATAAAAAAAAAATTTCGAAGCGAACTTAAGGTAGTGCTTGCAAAAACTCAAAAATCTCAGAATTGTTTAAAATTTTAGACAACGAAAATATAAATCTTCAACGGTAATTAGGCAAAATTTCAGAATCATTGTCTGTCTTGAAGCGAAGATATTTGATTTCAAAAATAGATAAATTAACATCGGCTCTTATGGAACAATAACGTCTTTTGAACATAGTTATTTCATTATAATAAGAAAACTGCATAGTAAAACTGCATAGTGATCTTCTTGATATATTTCCATAATTGTTAGTTAACATTTATTTAAAACTTCTGTTTTAGATTGTTCATAAATTTTGAATATGACTATATCGCAAGTACTACCTTAAAGAAGTCACAAACTTGTATTCAGATAAATGGGAAATGATTGTCGTGAAAACGTCTGCGCCGATTAAAGTTGTTCGCGAAAGCGAGTAGCGAGTAATTGAAATTTGCACATTCGTAAAAAAAAAAAAAAATGTTTAGCGTCAACAAAAGATTATCGAAGCAACTTTGCGCAACATTCGTTATTGTCTATGCGGTAACGTTTTGCCGGACGATGAACACAAAGCATACAAAACGGCAACGCTAATGGCCTCAGAGAGCTCGAGAAATATATTCCGTAGCCTTTCTGATACTGGCCGATAGAAGAAACTAATGTCGTAACTCAATAGATAAAGACCGTACAGAGTTTTCGAATAACGTGATTTTTTTTTCTTCGTCTTTTTAATTTTTTATTTCGTACATCACGAACACATTTGTGTTCACCTAGATTGATAAACCGTACTTTTTTATATACTATAAAAGCTACTCCCTCTCAAATTGTTTCCCTGCTTCTGAACAATAGAGCATTTATTCTCAAGCAAACGTTAATTATTATTGCAGTGATTTATCTTACATAAAAAATAGATTTAATTGACGAATAATTTAATTTTTAGTTTAATTACAATGTTTTATATAAAAGAAATCATAAAATATTCCTTAATTAATTATATACAATGAAATTGCGCGGTGAGAAAAATTTCTTGATAATGAATTGCGCGAAGAAAAATGTTTGTTTGCTGATGCAATCGCGTGTCTCGTTATCTAACAAGGTTTCTTCGACGACAAATCGAAACGCTCGAAAAAAAATGTTGCTTTAACCGCTTAAAAAAAGAGGAGAAACAAAAATGAAACGTTTTCCGCGTAATACAAACATCAAAATGTTTTGTTCACGAACGTTTTGTTCCGTTAAGCATTCAAGACAACTGTTCACTGTGTGTGAATTTAAGCAATAAAAACACTGACTACTTGGATTGCCAAATAAAATTCATATTCCATTCGGTATGATTCTTTGTAAATCCGTTCCACGAAACACTCTATGCGCCCATGCTCAAGCGTGTAATCTAGGATTCGTTGAATGAGCATGGTTATTTAATAAAAGTACTGTATAATTTTCATTAATTAAGGGATAATTCTCAACTGTAATTAAATGTTGCCTTTAATTTCATCAAGTAGCCAAGGTCGGGCGCATAACAAAGACTGGTATGTCGCAAGTCAGTTGAACAATGAGTTTCAGATAAAATGATTTGATTCAAGTTTTTGACCATTGCCATAAACTGTTGCTGCTCATTGTCAACGTGCAATTATTTATTTACATCAAGTTCAGAACGTTTATTTTTCAACGAATTTGAAATAACGATTTTCATTCTCAAATGACATTATACACTGAGGAATGTATTGTCACAAAAATTGTTAGTAATCTTTGTGAAAATGTTTTATATTAGAAAAGTTTTTAAAATGACTATGAATAATAATAAATATTGATATAAATATCATAAAAATTAAAGGAAATTTTTCAACCAAATGATTTGGTCAAATTAACCAAATTATTGTGACTTTTCCATGTTTGTTAATACAAACATTCATTTGATTGATTTAACCATTCACGTTCAATCAAATTATTTTAGTTAATTCAACCATATTTTTCTCTGAGTGAGATAAAAATTCTAGATAAAAATTGTGAATGGAAACTCCAAAATCTTATATGAGCTAATAACATAACGAACGTTTTCTTCGTCATGCGTGTGTCGAAATCCTCAACACAAAGCTCACTATTTTACGTTTAAGGTATGGCACTTGTTGCTGTAACACGCTGGCCATCGAAACGAGAGTGTAACGCAGTCAGTTTTATCATCGAAGGCGTCATCGAGTGTGACTATCGTTTCTATCTTCCGTGCCTATGTACGTGGAAACTCCTTACTACGAAGATCGCCTTAGGAATCCCTAAGGCACTTTCACTCTTCATCGATGACTGGACTTCCGTTTCCGTCCGTCCATACACGCGCACTCGCGAATCACAACAACCAGATTTCCCCCGAGACTCTTTGATTTTGCGAAATACACATCGTCGAGATATTCTTTTTTTCTTTTTTCTTTTCTTCTTTTTCTGAAAAAAGAAAAAATAAACTAATTAATTGCCCGAAGGATATTTCCTGATGTTTTACAGCTAATCCGTTCGCATTTCCACAACTGTTCTGACCTGATAATTACGTGCTTTTGTTTTCTTTGCAGACATCGAAGCAGAGTGTCAAGACGACTATATGAAAATTCGCATTGGATTCAATGGATCTTTCACTGGACTTTTGTATTCTGCAGGTAATTACATTTTGATTTTTGATTTATGCAAATATCGAAGAATTTCGACCAGGAAACAAAACGCATTTAAGTTTTCTTATAAATAGTAATAACCATATCGTCTTTATTATCCAGTTCTTGGACTTTCCCATGACTTCCTTCCAGTAGCGGTTCACAAAGTAACCGCGCTTGCCAAAAAGCGATTAAATCTTTTTGCGCATTAAATAAGCGATTCACGTAAATTTCATAATAAAACGCCATTTCTTTCTAAGCATTTATTTCGACTTCCTTGATATGTGTGTATATTTATATATATATATATATATATATAAAATTAATGAAATAATTAAATTTACATTTTTCACAAGCATCGCCCGTTATTTTAATACGGCGGGCATTAAAGTTCTTCCTCGTTGTTGTTGCTCGTGTGATTAGCAAATATGAAGAGCTTGGCTCGCTCTTTCACGATCTTTCGAGCAGCAAGAGGCCTCGCATTTTTTCGCGTCCACGGCAAATTATGGATTATTGCAAGTGTATTACTCTGGCACTTGTACTTCCTTCATCAATCAAGTTTCATTTGATACAAAGTTTTGCGAATGTGCGATTACGTGGGATATTTTCGTTTTTCGAATCGCAAAATATAATCCGCAATTAAAATACGATTATTTCGCGGAACGATTGTATTAAAAGTAGGCGTGCTTTCTGTCAACGTCGGACTGACGTTGATTCAGGCGTCTATTATCCTTTATAATTGATACGCGAACGTTTGAAAAAAAATCGAGGCAACTCGGATCGTTAAACAAAGACTAATTGTACGGCAAAAAGTGAAGTAACTGTTATCTCGGAATTATGGCTTTGTCTGCGAAAATCAGATTTTCTGTGAGTGGAGCTGCTGCTGTGGGTTGGGACAGAGCCACTCGCTTTTCACATCGGCGATAATAAAAATTTGTATAATTGCTTGCTTCTCTTCTTTGTCAGAAGCAGCCACAGTTGACTATTAAAAATGATGATACTGTTCTCAAGTGTATCAAACTTTAAACGCAAACGAGAGAGGCGTGATTAAAATTCCGCGATTCAAAAATATATATATATAGTGCCATTAAAATTATCTCACACTATACAGTCAAATTGCTTCATTAAAATATGAAGCGTGACGTTAACGACGCACAACGTGATGAATTTCAAAATTAATTTACTTCAACAACAAAACAACTTGTTTTCGGTGCAGAAAAATACAAGACTTTAATTAGACGTCTGACAAACGTTACGGGCACAGATGCAATGAAAAACAAAATTATTGCACAACGTTTAAATGCCGTGAAATAACTTTGTTCTAATTAATGTTATGTCAGTGTGTTTCGTTATTTGTTAGTGTTTTGTTTTTTGTTTTATCTCGATGTGTTATCTGAATGAAAAGTTTTCCGACCGATTAAAGGTGAACCCCTTTTTTTCTGTTACGCAATTTTCCGTAATTCATTTTTTCTTAACCTTGTCATTACGTGGCTTACATTTTCCCAGATCATTGTCTCTCATCGCGTATGCTCTATATTCTCAAACATTCAATGTCAAGTTTTCTTGACATCAATGTATTTCAGTCATTGTTACGCCGGATACAATCGTTTTCTTGAGAACTCGTGAGATATAGGTCTCTCAGACTTAAAAGACATTTTATTTTTTCCATTTTTCATCGAATCTTTAGTAAAGATAGAAACAAATTTATGCACAATTTGGCTGGGACGATTTTGCGAATGCTGTTATTTATTTTTTTTTTTTTTCTTTCTTTCTTTCCTGTGAAAAGATCCTTTTTATGAGTCCAGGAATACAGCTTCATTATTTTTTTAATTACAGTAATTATCGTGCGTAGATTTTAGTCGTCTTACAGATTTGCATATCAGACTAGAAAGCCTCTTTTAAAAAGATTTCAACTTAGGAAAAAATGCTTTAAACATTTTTTGTAAAGTATTGATAAAGATTTTTCGTTTTGGATCTGTCGATTTTTGATCGATCCTTTCTTGGATTATTTAGTGTGGCGTATAGAATTTATCCAAAATGTAAATTATCCACACTGTCATTTTATCCAATATGCACTTTATCCACACCATCAAATTATCCAAAATCTATTTTATCCAACCAGCATTTTATAAACACCGTTAAATTATCCAAAATTAAAATTATCTAAAATCCATTTTATCCATTTTATTTTTTATATACGCGCGCCGATTTAGCAATCAATACAATCTCGTTCGGACGAACCGCAATTTCAAAGGGTTCAAGTAACAAGATTACAGAGCACTTATCCGTATTTACATTACCAGTTCCGAATAAAGCTGATATCGGTAGCATGTTCAAGAATTCCACGTCCATCCTTATTGGTTCGGAATATTGATTTTAGATCTTAACGACAAATTGTTTTTAATTGTAGGTTACTCCTACGATCCGGATTGCATGTACGTTAACGGAACGGGTCGAGATTACTATGAATTCTACATCCAGCTGAATCGATGCGGCACCCTTGGTGAGAACACTCATCATCAAGACAGTAGGAAAAGTCCCACGGTACGCAAAGAAAACAGATGCAATAATTTAAGCCACGCGATAACGGATGCGCGCCGGCGTCGCAACTACTCGCGATTGTAAATATGAACCTTGTTGTCTATTTTTTTTTTTTTTTATTCTTTTTCGTTGCAGAAAAATCTTATGTGGAACACCGTTACGGTGCAGTACAATCCTTTGATCGAGGAAGAGTTCGACGAACATTTTAAGGTCACCTGTGAATACGGATACGACTTTTGGAAGACCGTGACATTTCCATTCCTTGACGTAGAGTAAGTACTCGTCTTCCTGCTAAAGAGCGTGAAAATCGTCGTTATCCTTTCAGAATTTCAATAAACGATAAATAAAAACATGTGATATCATTTCAAATTTAATAACACAAATTATTATTAACGTAATACAAATTCTAAGAACGACATTGTAACTCTACACGAATTAGACCTATTGTATGAACTGTTCTCGAGTTACAAAACATTTCTTTTGTATTTGAAATTATCCTTGTTCGACAGGAAATGGTACATTTTGAATTTAATACTCGGGACAGTTTACAACAGAACTGAATTATTTAATATAAAATTAAATAAAACCTTATTCCATTGCAACCTTTTGATTGTTAGAGAGAAAAAAAAATCACTGCGATTGTTATTTGAAATAGACGAGGTTAATTGAAATGATGACGTATCCAACGAATCTGCTGACATATGATCTACTTCTGAATTGATCCTCGTATCAAAATACGCGTCCAATTAACAATGCCATTCTGTTGACATTTTCTCGGCAGTTTAAAGCCAGTTTCTTACTGGCAGTCTTCTTTTTGTTATTAATGATCACGAACGTTACAACAAATTATTGAAAATTGGCGTAAAAAATGTTGACAAATAATTATATTTCGAGTATAAAAAGCAATAATTATCACCCTAATTACCGGTGTTTGTTAATTTCAGAGTTGCGACCGGAAATCCGGTCGTTTTTACGCTGCAACCACCTGAATGTTACATGGAAATAAGGTACGGCTATGGCACGACGGGGACAAGAGTAGCTGGACCAGTTCGTGTTGGTGATCCTTTGACTCTTATAATCTACATGCGAAGCAAATACGGTATATTTTACTTGCAACTATGAGTTCTGTGCAGAAAAGACAAAAATTAAGGAGACATAAGGAAAATTAGAACTTTCCTACGATGAAAATATTTCACGTTTCATGTTCTGAATTTAATGCAAAAATAATATATTCCTCTTCTTCCTTGCTTCTAGCTTTGTAAGAAAGAAAAAAAATTGGAATGGAATTTTGTTGTAGTTAGAAACTGATTAAAATGAATTTTTTTTTTATTTAACGCGAATAAATGTCCACATAATTTTCGTTCGTACTGCATTTCTAACACGACCTTGAGGCTTGAGTACGAAAGCATCATACGGAATACAAGGGACTGAACGAGAAGCGAGAGTATACTGCAATTAGCAAAGTAATTGATACCTACAGGATTCTCTGAATAAAATAAGGAAATGGAAATGCTGATCCTTGGCAAAGCAAATAATTAAGGTACACTAGTTAGCAAAAAATAGAAGTCTTTTTTGTTTAAAAATTGTAGGTTTAAAACTGTCGTAATTTCATTAAAATTCAGTGTTTAGTGTGGAAAAAAAAAGTAACGAAAAAAACATTCAATGCACAACTTGTAATAAACACAATTAGAAAAAAAAAGTAAACGTTAATAAGGATTTTAATTATGTTGAAAGTTTATTTGATTTATATGCATAATTATGTGATATATAATTTAATCATAGAATATTTGGAGCATTAACAGAAACGAAATTGTCACGTGCATAAACTTCATGTAAAAGTAAACGTTTTAATT
>JABFQA010000046.1:0-34342 GCA_022817065.1 Probaryconus sp. ZL-2020
ATTATTTGATTAATCATCTTCCTTAATAGATGTTCACTGTTTTCAATAATTAATTATAAATTATATTATCTAAAAAAACTGAAAATTGAATTAATTTGAGCGCATGATTTAATTTACGTCTGTCATAAAATTTTTCTCTATAGAATTTTGAGATAATATATTTTTTAATATTAACAGTTATAGAAAATAATTTAAATTTTTATTTAAAAAATCCGAAGAGTTAATTTATATAGATTTTATTATTATTTATAATTTTTAATTTAATTTTAATCCAAACCTTACGCGCTTCGCTCGTCACTTTTGATGGGGAATAACAATTATTTATTTATTAATTACAAACACAGAGAAAAAGGAGATGTTGTTTTTTTTTATAAAAAATCCTCTACTATAATTCAAGAATGTTAAAAATGTTAAATTTTAAATTCTCAAAAACGAACATTATTAAATAATTTCCATAAACAATATTCATTAAAGAATTATCGAAAATGATTTACATTTAGAAATTTTAAGAAATTATCTTCACTGCAGAATTTTTAAAAACGAAATTCACTAAATCTTCAACTTAACCGCCAAGCGATATAACATCCATAATATAATAGCACATTATGCTATTCAAATATCCCGCTCATGATCGTAAACCAATGAGCTCGCCGGAAAAGAGGACGAAAGTTAACTTAGCAGCTAATTGAATACGATGTCCGTAAGACAATTTTAATTCGAAATTCAAATAGCCCGCTCATGAAACGAACCAATCAGCTCGCCGGAAAGGAGGACGAAAGTTAACTTAGCCGTTAATCGAATACCTTATACAGGAATTCGAGCGCATGCTGCAATTCACTTCGTATATCTCCTTTTTCTCTGTGGATTTAATAACATTTCCAATGAGAAAAGAATTCTTTCAATAAATCTAACATGTCTAGATTTATTACAAATATTTCTTTCTCAATATAATTTTTTTTTTTTTAATAATGTACATACCCAAAAATACTAATATAAGAAATGTGAAAATTTTTAACATATCTAATTTATAACAGGACGACAATTTAAAACAAGACGACTACTTTTAACGTTTCTTATAAAATTTGTTACATATACATATAACGGTTGTTATATATATTTCATTAATCTATTTGCACATAAGTGAAAATATGGTCTTTATTGAAAGAGTAAACATACATTTCGTATATTCTAAATGAACAAATTATGATTTATGATCATTTATGATTGCACTTTTTTTCTTTTTTCTGTCAAGAAGAAAATACGTCTTTACGTTTCAGGCTTTATATATAACATTGACTTTACTACTTGTATCACTATTAAATTTTCCAGACAATTAGGAAAAGTGTCCTTTTCCTCCCTATATGAAAACCAAAGTTTATTTTAACGAAGATGTACAACTTAAAAATTGAACATATTCTTTATTTTAACATATTTTTCAAATGACTAATGCAATTTTTTTTTTGCAAAAATGACACATACACAGTATTCGTATCTTATACATGTTTATTGACACATCATTTTGAAGGTGACATTGACGTTGACATCATTAGTATAATCTTAAGTACTCAATGTGACGTACGATAAATGGTCTTGTTTTACTTTAGTGTTTGTCTGTCGTATCGTGATGAATTCATCTGTATTTATACGAAGCTTGACAAAAAAAATCAGCATTAAATATATAATTATAATTTCGTACGATTATCAATGACGTTTTCTTTTTAAAGTTGATCCAGTGATACATTTGCATTTGGAATCACATCTCTGCAATTAAAAAATTGAAAATTGCAAAACATAGTTCTCTTTAAATACATTAAAGCAGATATGACATGGCCATCGCGAGGCCACATTAATTTTAGAGTCAATGTAAAAAGTTATCATACTTTATATGTGATAATAAAAATTATAATTAGGCATTACCGCAGCCCAGCATTCCAGAAGATCTGGTCTACCACACGAAGGAGCATGACAGATTTGTAGCTGCATTGGACTTGTTTTAACAACTATTAAAAAAAAAGAAAAATTTCAGATACAGATAAATTTAAGATTTAATGAATGAATGAATACATTTTTTCATTTGTAATATAAATGAGCTGTTCATAAAGTGAATGTACTTACAGCAAAATAATAAAGTTGTTATTAAAATGAATTTAATTATAAGATGAAACATCCTCCCATATTAAAAGTTCTCGAATTTATTAAAATAGATACTTCGATTCAAAAAGGAATCTTTTAGTTGTCGCATTTCAAAGTGTCTTTTAAACATACTGAATATTGACTAATTTTTTTTTATCTCTTTGGATAAGGATTCTTAAACAAATACTTTTCGAAAGTGATAATCATTGTATGTACAAAAGATTTATATCGCAAAAGAGATTACCACAGCAATTTTTCATTCATTTTTTTCCATTAATTTCAGAAAACTTTATATAATTTTTATAAAACAATTTTAAATTATGGTAATCCGTAGAATTTGTATTTTTAAATATCACGTGATAACTTTGTAATCTTTTTTAAATTACAATTATAATTTTGCAAAAAAATGTGCAAACATTTGGAAAGACGGCTGAAATCTTATTTCTTATTTTTAAGTGAAATTTTATGTGCTGATGAAGTTTTACACATCATTTAATTAAATATGTTTCACTAATTTATTTGTAACTATGACAATGATAATTTATTATTAAACATCACAATCTTTTGGTAAAACACAAACGCCTGAAGTATTTCGTAAGTATCCTTCATTACATTGACATCCAGGAGCTCCACATCTCTGTAATTTAGATAACAAAAATTAGTATTAAAGAAATTATGCAAAATGTAATAATTAAAAAAGACAAAAATTGCAATTAATACTTACAAGACACAAAAGCTTAATATGTCGAGTAGCACAAGTTACAGGACAAAGATTCGTGCATGTAAAAAAGCTTTCATTGAGTCCAGTGCAAAATTTTTCTTGTGCTTGACTTGTAAAAACTTAAAAAACAAAAACAGTTAATCAAAGAAAAGCTAATTAAAGATATTTAAAAGTCGATAAAAAAACTTACACGAAAGTCCTATAGTTGCAATTACAAAGAAAACTGTCACTCTCAAGACAAACATTGTTTTATTTTTTTATTAATAATTTTGTTCGCAGTTTAAATTCCCTACATGCAAATACTTTCAAGAAATAAAATAAAAGAACACTTTTATCACTTTATATAACACATTGAAGTCTTTCCTGCTCATGATTTATGAATGCTAATAAATATCGTCATATATAGTATCACTCATGACGCCGTTTGTTTGTCTATGTTAGATAAAAAAAAAATTCATACTTTTTTTGCGACGATGTAACAAAAATATTCATAAATAATGAAATTATTTAAAGAAATGTTTGTTTCATTGCAAAATCTTCAAATTGAATATTTTACAAAAGAGAATGTATCCAGTTTGCATTAACGTCAATTATTTTAGTAATTTATATTTCATTATTACTTTTTGCAAAAAAAAAAAAAAAAAAATTGCTGAAATGCCATTTTTCTAAAGCTCAGAACGTTCCCTTTGCAAGGTTTACATTAGATAAAAGTTCTTCACCCCATAATAGTAAATTATGTCACAATAATATCATTTAATACTCATTGATGACATGTACCTACAATTTGTGTCGAAAGACATGGTAAATGAAAATCTGGAATGGCAGTGTGCCAATGTAATTTAATATGAACAACTGGTAAAGTTAAGAAAGTCCATTCTAGTACTTAATTCTCGGCTTAGGGTGGTTTTCGCAAAATAGAAAGTTGGAAGAATAGGGACACCGAATACGCAATAGGGGGGAATTGCATCGGAGCATACAAAGTGCTCTTTGGAATACTACCAACCATCTGCGCGAATTTCATTATTAAATATTGATCAATCGAACAGAAAGATTTTATCAAAATATTATTCATTGTATTGTGTATATAGATAACATCTCTTTACGAAAAAAAATTAACTTTGCGAAACTCTACATCGTTTCATGCAAAATTCGTAATAAAAGATTTGGTAATAAAAGATTTCGTAATAAAATTCGTATGAAAAGATTTGGTTTTTGCAAACATTTGCAAAAAGGAGCTAAAAATTGTATTTCTTTTTTTTATATAAAATTTATGTCTTAATAATGTTATACATTTTTTTCAATTAAAAATTTATTACTATTTCATTTGACAACTATTGATAATTATGATGAATTATGGAGTATCGCAATCCTCTGGCAAAACACATACGCCTTGACTATTTCGTATATATCCTGTATTACATTGACATCCTGGACTTCCACATCTCTGAAATTATATATATAAAAAAATCATTATTAAAGTAATTTATAATAATACAAAATTGAAAATTAAAAAATTGCAAATAATACTTACAGGGCATCTTGGATGACTAGGTGCATTTCGATTAGCACAAGTTATGGGACACATGTTCGTGCAAGTGAAAAAGCTCTCATTGAGTCCAGTGCATATTATTGTTTGTGCTTGAGTTGTAAAGACTTGAAAAAAAATCAAAAACGAAATAACAAGTAAAATTTTTGCAACAAAAAAATTTATCAAATAATTATTACTATTATAACTCAAAAAATATTGACCAACAATAATTTAAACAGACAATAACTTACACGCAAGTCCTAAAGCTGCAACTACGAGGAAAACTGTCACTCTCAAGACAAACATTGTTAACAATTTTGCTGGCAGTTTAAATTTTCTTCGTATACGAGAAATACCTTCAAGAAATAAATGAAAGAGAGCTGTTGATTGAAGTCTTTCGTTCTTGTGATTGCAGAATTCTAAGAAATTTTCTTTAATATATACCGCAGTTTACGACGACGTTTGTTTGATTGTGTTGGATAAACAAAATGTGTAATATCGTTTTTGAAAAATTGAGACAAAATTGTTTTTAAATAATAAAATGATTAATGTTTTCTTTATTAATGTTCAATTAGCATAAACGTCACTTTATTTGGTAATTTACATTCTATTATTGCTTTTTATACGAAATAATTTTGTTTAAGAACAATATCTTGGCAATACACAGACTCCGCCTGTATTCCTTAAATAACCACGTTTACACTGGCATCCAATTTGGCAAACCTGTATTAAAGATGAATTTTTTATTTCGTTTATGTTCAATCGACAAAAATAAAAGTAATGTGAATATAAATTTAATAAATTAATTAATTGCATATTTACTGCAACACATTTTGGTGGATCATGGATATTTAAACAGTCTAACTGACAAGAAGATGAACATAAAGAAAATTCTGCATTTAGACCACATGAGTTATGGTGCGGATATGTGTCAGTTGTGGCACCTGTATCGTTTAATTTATAAATGATATAAATTAAAATTGTATTACATTAATTTTACAATAAAATTAAAAGGTGAACATACCTCGCACATTATGGACTGCAATCATTAATAATAAAGTGTAACAAAGAGGTGACATTTTGATGAATAAAAATACCTTATTGCAAATTCATTGGGTTACGAACTTATATACTAAGAATCTACATATGAAAAATTAAATGAAAAGTAAATATAATTATCATAATAAATATTCATTATTTTCTACGTGATTTAATTTCGCAAAAACACGTTGCGTAACATTTTCGCACATCCATTTGCACGTATAGATTATAAAACACGTAATGCAAAATTTTGCAAATGACGAAAATTGGGGTTATAACTGTAATTTGGATTTGGCAATTTTTTTGCATGGTTTTGTAAAATTGCAATTCTCGCAATTCTAATGAATTCTGTAAACATGAAAACATTTGCGGAAGACTGTTAAACAAAGATTAACTTACAACTGTCTGACGATCTCGAAGTTTGTTTCAGATTTTCGTATTTCTCGTCGTTCATTGAATCTACCTCCGATAAAAAATCATTTGTCATAATAAAGCTTGGCACATGATTATTATTAAAAATATGTTTTTAATTCACCGAACTCCGCACCGGCGTTAAAAAAACACTAATTTTTATCATCATGAAAATTTGCAAAATTGACAGAAAATTTTTATACACGTATAATAATTTCATTCTCAATATCATAAACGCGAAAGCTTTATGTGAAAGCAAAATCTGAAACGGAAATCCGGCTGTGACGGATCGTGAACGACTAAAGTTCTTTTGCCGAAGAAAGATGACGTGATACGATCGCGTGCAATGTCAGTTTACTAAATGTTTCGTGCGTTTCGTGACAATAAGGTTTGTAACAAACCATAACACGAAGACACGATTCCTCCAATCACAGAATAACCAAGTAGTTTCTGTATTTGCAACCGTGCGATCTGTACCTGCTCGTATGACCCTTTTGCGAGGTACTAAATTTGCAAAAATTTAAAATATTGACGACTAGGTCTTCAGTCAAGAAACAGTTCAATTTCAACTCTCATTGAAGAGTCAGTAAAACTTCATGTCACGGCAATTTTCCAGCCAAGTAAAAATCATAACCAAATTACTACTAAAATTGAAATAAAAAAAATTATTATAATAACTAAAATCTTTTGCAGCAATGGTTCTTGACACTCCCTCGGATTTCCGTCTGGAATATCTCGGAACATTTGTCCAGAAATCGTTGAAACTAAAACCAGAAAAATGGGCTAGATTACTTCTAACCGAGGAACATCGCAATAATGTCCTGGATTTCCTTGACAATCCAGTTCCACCTGCACTTTTTGTAGCTTTAACGCCAAACGCTCAACTTGTCTCTTCATGTGGATTTCCTATTCCTGCTCAGAGAACCAAAGGTATTTGAAGAAAATTTTTTCGAGAGAAAATTTTATTTTTCCGTCCCAAGGGAGGAGAAATAATGTTGACAAACTGTGACTAATGTTGTTAAACTGTGTTATTTAAACAAAAATGGTACAGTTCTTATGGACAAATTTCTTTCTTATAATTTGATAATGAATGATTTCCATGTTCTTTTGTTTGAGAATCCTTTATGGGAAAACTAATAAAAAGTTGGACAGGGAGAAAAAAACAAAAAGATACAAATTATTAATGAATACAATGAAGTGCCATCGATTGTTAAGTGGTTAATGACAAATTGTAACAACGAATCCTAACGTCACGTTCGTGATTTATTTTTCCAAGGTATTTATGCCGTTAAGATGAAACTAGTAGCTGTGCCAAAAGATAAAGAAGCGTGTCATGCCATGCTCATCATGGGGGATTTGTCTCATCGAATTGTTGATGAGTTGGCAACTTTAGTAGACAACATATTTTCGCCCCTGCTTACTAATCCGGCTAACCATAAGAACCTACCAGATGTGGCACTTCAAGACATACGAAAACATGTTCATTCTCTTAGAGGAACTTTGTATCAGGTTTTTATCCCTCTTTTGTCATTCATAATAACTTTTCCTTGCTTTTCCTTACTTTTAAATTAATACTTATAATAAAAAAATAATTCTTAATTTAGTAAAAAGAAAAAGAACAAAACTTAAAATAAAGAAAAATTTTACAATAGCTGGGACTTGAACGCGAGCCATTTGATTTTGTCAAGGTTGTTTAACTATTTCAAGGTTAAAGGACAAGTTAATGGGAAAACTGTATTGCCAATGCCAGCTGGTCTTGAAAAAGTGGCAGATGTCGAAAGATCGATATCAATCTCAGGACCAGAAACTGTCGATTTATATCTGAAGAGTGCCATCGAAGGGGTTGTTATTAAATGGGCCTATTTGGTAAACGACGTCGTCACGCACGAGTCAAGTGTCGCATTCGATAACGGTCAAAATCCGACGCCCAATGTCGAGTTGGAATATTGGTCTACGAGATTGGCTAATTTAAGGCAAGATAACACAAAATTACCGTGCAATATAACAATTGAAATTATTGCAAAAAAATTTTATTTCACTCCTGACATTATAACCCTTTGTCATCTCTGCAATACAGGCTTTGAGACTGAATTGGTTGCAGCGCGAAGGGGCAGAAATGTATTGATCCGAAACAATCCAAGACTATTTGTTTCGCGATTTTCATACGTACTTTTTTTTCTCTCCAGATATATTTTCGACCAACTTCGCGAAGATCGCGTTAGAAAAATGGCAATAATACTCGAAAAAACTGACAGCGCTTATTATCCCTGTTTTCGGACTCTCTTTGGTAACGTGGTGTCCGCCCTGGCCGAGGCCAAGGACATCACCATTCACATTATGCCGCTCGCAAAGTTCTTCAAAGCCATTGAGGAAACGGACTTTTCCGAAGCGAAGCCCATAATGGCAGTTTTGATACACGCCGTTGGTCTCGCTTGGTCGAAAACAAAGTATTACCAAAGTTCCGGCAAGTTAATCATCATGCTACGACAAATTAGCAATCTGCTCATACAGGAAGCTCGACGTTTTCTCGATCCAACTTTGATATTTCAAAGCGACGTCGACGAGGCTCTGCAGAGAGTTCAAATTTCACGAGGTTCGTATCGAAAGGTGTATACTTTTTTTTCCACCCGAGGGAGAAAAGTGCGCCTTTACTCATTTCAGTCTTTTCTGTTTGTCGTCAGACGTTTTGGAGGAGTTTAAACGTCAATTCGAAATACAACGACACAAGCCAGGATCAAAAGAAAACGTGCCGTCTTGGTCTTTTAATTCCGGAGCTGTATTTGGGAGATTGGATGCCTTTCTGAAAAGGCTCGCTGACATTGAGTGGCTGTTTGATACTGTAATGGAATTCTCCAAGCTGGAGAAGATCGAAATAGGGGGAATTTTGGGACGATCTTTAAGCGCCAGAATTGTAACCGTTTACAAAGACTTTCAACATCTCTTTGCATCTTTCACCACGAGAACGTCAGACGCCCTCGAACCAGACGACGAATCTTTTGGTATCGACTGTCTGAAATTCGCCGAAGCTGTCTCCGATTTGGATAGTAAATTGGCTGCCATTCTTTGCCAAGCTTTTGACGACTGCGGTAATTTGGAAAGTGCTTTCAAGGTACAATTTCGAGAAATTGATATCGTACAAATGTATATCAAAAATGCTATACAATTGTTGTTGTTGTATCTGTTGTTTTTGAATTGTAATAAAATTAATAAAAATTTTTATGTTCCAGCTAATAAATATTGTAGGAAGTGTCTTGGATCGACCGGTAATTTGCAAACAGTTTACAGACCGTTATTCTCGAATCCTTCAGTTGTTGAATAATGAATTAACTATGGTCGAAGTGCTCTTCAACAGAGGTACTCGTGGAGCCATGACTAATCTTCCTCCATTGACTGCTGACTTACAGTTTACTAACATGTTAAGGCACAGAATAGACCTTCCAATTCAAGCATTTAAAAACATCCAACATCCGTACGATTATAATAATAATCACCTAAAAAATTACATTATAATTTTAAAGGTCCTTTTTTCAGTAATCAATATAATTTCACAATTTTAATATTAACATTGAATTAACCATCTTTTAGGATGGTCACGAGCGTTGATGGTCAAGACATATTATCGAGATACGAGAAATTAATTTCTATATTTACTGAAAGAGAAAAGCATTTATTTGACAACTGGACGAGAAGCGTTTCAGAAACTGTCGAGAGAGGTCTGAATCGTAATATCCTTCGAAGGGACTCCGTAACCAAATTGATATTGAACTTTGACAATGAATTATTGGCTGTTTTGAAGGAAGTGAAATATTTGAAGCAAACTCCAGGAATAGACATTCCAGAGAAAGCTGTCGAGGTAAAAAAATCTACAGTTTTCATATAGAAATTAAAATTTGCATATTCGAAAAAAAACTTGACAAAAAATAAGTTCGACATTGAATCACAGGTATCAGAGAGGGCAGAAACTTTTCGACAGTATCGTATATCACTGGACAGCACTGTGAATTCATACAACAATATACGAAGGACGTGTCGAATAGTGGAATTCAAGTTAATTGAATTGGAAGTTGCGCGAATTGATTCCCTGGTATCTCGAGGCGAAAAAGATTTCCGTTGGAAATCTTCTGATCTTCAGGAGTACATTGACGAGTTAACTTTCTTAGTCGAAAATTTGTGGAAACGAGTTAAATCGGCTCAGTGTAACGTCGATAAAATTCGACACATCTTGGAACCCTGGACCAAGTCGCCTTTGATCGAGCGCAAGGACTCTCGTAAGGACACGCTCCTGTCGTTAGAAGAGCGACCTGAAAAAGTGTCGAAACGTTACAGCGACATAAGAAATGCCGCCGTGGAAATTGTGTCACTGTTGAACGAAAATAAAAGGCTCTTTGAAATAAACGACGGTCTTCAGGACGTTTGGCAGGAGTACGAGACATTCTTGGACAACCTCGTGACTGACTATCTTCGAAAGGTTATAGGATGTTGCTTAAGTTATTTGGCCGAAAACATGGACCCATCTGGTGGTAAGGAACCACTCCTGGAAGCGCAATTAGAACTTCGAGAGCCAGATTTATATTACGTACCATCACTGGAACAAGAGGATCCAGATGGCTTGGAACAGTTAATAGTGGGTTTACTCGAGGATATTATGGGGATGGCGAAACTTGTTCCCAGATTGAAAACTTCCGCAATAGGATACGCCGAGGAATTGGAAAAGGACGAGGACATCGTTGCCATGAGAACTGAGATCATGACCAGCGTTAATAAGGCGATCGAAGAGGCTACTGATTTTTGTGGCATTTTTGAAGGTACTCTTTAAAATGATTAAATCCTTTCAAACTTTTCTCTCTAGATTTTTGTAAATTTGGAATCAATGTGTTGAATTAAATTTTCATTTTATTTTCTCCTTTTCTTTTTTTTAGGATATGCTTATCTCTGGTTGGAAGACAGAGAACTGGCGATGCAGCAATTCCTCGAATACAGTCGTCAGCTAACTTTCGAAGAAATTGAAATGATCGTAGCGTTAGACCCTAAATCTCCCCCTCGTTCTCCACCGAAAATGGAAAACTTTCGGGAACAGATAGATCTGTACGAAAACCTCTATCTCGAAATAGAAGAGATGGAAGTATCGAAAGTATTTTGCGGATGGTTTCGGGTCGATCTCAAACCTTTTAGGCAATCACTATTGAATACCGTTTGCAAATGGTCAAGTATGTTCAAGAAACATTTGGTGGAAAGGGTTACCAACAGTCTATCAGATTTAGGAACATTTATTAGGTACAATTTAGGTGAACTATTAAGAATTAAAAAGAATTAAGGAATGAAACGTTTACAATTTAAATTTTCAATTTATTTCAGGCTGGCTGATGAAGGACTTTTGCAACAAATTCAACCTGGAGATTATGCAGGACTCGTGAACGTTATGGGATTCTTGATGCAAGTCAAAGAAAGACAACCGACCACAGACGAAATGTTCCAGCCTCTTCAGGAAACGATTGAATTACTGAAATTTTATGATCAAGATATTCCTGAAGAGATTAATGTCCTTCTGCAAGAATTACCCGAACAATGGGGAAATACCAAAAAATTGGCACTGATGGTCAAACAACAAGTAGCTCCTTTGCAAGCTGGTAAATTAATTATTTTCTTACTAGGGTGGGAAAATATATTTCCCTCCCTCTCTTTTTTTATACTCTTTAACAGAAAATTAAATTTAAAAAAGTGTTCTGCATTTAAAAATCTCGAAATAATGAATATTCAAACTTCATCGACAGGGGAGGTTTCAAGAATTCGCGCACGTATCTCCGCATTCGACACGACCATAGTTCAATATCGCGAAGCCTTCCGTCGTTATGGATTTTTCAAGTTCACTTGTGAAAATCCTTACGAACAGTTAGACGAAGCCGATAAGGAAATACTGATGCTGGAGCGTCAAATGAATGACATTCAGGAGTCGGCCTCGCTTTTCGAAGTAATCGTGCCGGAATTTAAGCAGCTGAAACAATGTAGGAAGGAACTGAGAATGCTAAAGCAGCTGTGGGATTACGTGAATATTGTGAGGAGTAGCATCGAGGGTTGGAAGACAACTCCTTGGCGTAAGATTGATGTCGAGAATATGGATATTGAGTGCAAAAAATTTGCCAAGGAAATACGAGGTACAAAATAAAGTGTATCATTTTTTTTTCTTTTTCTTTTTTTTATAAATCACGTTACTTCGGTGAATCTGTCTATAGTCGAATGAAAGAAAAAGTAACTGAGGTTTTACTGTAAATTTCTTTTTCCTGTGATTTATTAGCTCTGGACAAAGAAATGAGAAGTTGGGATACTTATGTGTCTCTCGAAGCGACAGTGAAAAATATGCTCACTTCTTTGAGGGCTGTTGGGGAATTGCAAAATTCGGCCATTCGCGAGAGACACTGGAGGCAGTTAATGAACAGCACGAAGGTACACGCTAAGTTTTTTAAGCACATTCATAAGAAGAGAAAATGAATTGTGGTAAATTTTATATTAAAAAGATTTTTGTTAAATAACGATAAACGTTAGAAATTTAGTTAAACAAATATAAATTAACGAATAAAATATTCACGAAAGGATGTAAGTGTTAGATATAGTTGCACTGCTGTACATATGCTATCGATGTTACAGAAATTGGGCAACATGACTCCAGAAATGACCGTAAGTTCACTGTGTACAAAAGCACATTCTACATATATACTATTATAATTCTTTTTAAGCTCATTTTATAAACTTTTTAAAGCAGTTTTTACCATCATCATTAAGTATAGAAAAATGGCGTGTAATTTGGGCTTTCAAACTGAACGCGTCCTTATGTTTTATCAACAGGAATGCGTTTAGCTTTCATACTCATAAATTTGCCTATCCTAATATTATTAGGCTGTTAGGTATTCCATGGCTGTTAGATTTCAATAAAGATATTCCAGTCATTTAGGATTATTTTAAAAGTTTATTTGTTATCCCACCATGTTTTTCCTTAAAAAATTATTACGCTCCAAAAGATGTATATAATGTTAAAAAGTAGCTACCAACAAATTTTAGAATATTTGTAATGAAATAATATATAGTAGTTTACTTAATAAGGCTTTGGTAAAATTTGAAATTGCACACATTCATGCAATCGACATTACAGCACTTGTTAAAATATTTTACAAACACGTAAGTATTATTATTATTGTTATTATTGAATGCATGTTTTTTTTTTCCAAGTACCATTAATTAATTAAAAAAAAAATAAATTGAAAATCCTGTCATTGCATTTTTAACGATTAGGTACGGTTTGTAATGGACGAATCGACAACATTAGCAGATTTACTCGAACTGAATTTGCACGAATGTGAAGAAGAAGTTAAGAATATCGTAGACAAGGCTGTGAAGGAAATGTCCATGGAAAAGTATTTGCGAGAATTAAACGTGACTTGGTCCAAGATGGAATTTGAGCAAGAAATTCATACGAGAACTGGCTCCAAATTGTTACGTGCCAGCGAAGAGTTAATTGAAACTTTAGAAGAGAACCAGGTAATTTTGCAATTTACAATATTACATTCCAGAGTTAAAAATTAACACTTTCAATCCATCTAAGTTGAAAAGACAAAACGTTACTGACCAATGCTGGACAGTAAAGCTTTACTTTTACTTTACTGTCATAAAATTCTGACTCATTTGGCCCAAATTAGGTACAACTACAAAATCTCATCACTTCAAAATTCATCGCCCACTTTTTGGAAGAGGTTTCGTCTTGGCAAAAGAAATTGAGCGTCGCAGATCAAGTGACGACGATTTGGTTCGAAGTTCAACGCACTTGGATGCACCTCGAAAGCATCTTCATGTCATCGGAGGATATCCGGAAGCAACTTCCTGTGGACGCGAATCGTTTTGACAAAATAGATCAGGATTTCAAACGAATGACCGCTGACATGACGAAAACCCCAAACGTAATCGAAGCAACGAACAGAGATGGCCTCGTTTCCATTCTCGACGTACTTCAAAAGGAATTAGTGTTATGCGAGAAAGCGCTAGCAGAGTACCTCGAAACCAAACGGCTCGCGTTTCCTCGTTTCTATTTCGTCTCGTCCAGCGATCTTTTGGACATTCTTTCCAATGGAAATCAACCGGTTCACGTTGCAAAACATTTGACCAAATTATTTGACTCGATGGCCAGGTTGAAGTTCGTGGACCTCGAGGGAAACATTGTCAAGGGCGTTCTTGGTAAATTCTTTGAAAATTTAAAAATAGTATATTGTGCAACAAGGGAGCAAAATGGGTTATTATTGCAATTGTGAGAGGACCGTGCTTTTTGAGGGTCTTAATACCGGGAGCAAAAGTCATTTTTGCTTCCTAGGGAGGGAAAAATCCATTTTTCTCCCGTGGGAGTAAAAGTAGCTTAAAAAAAATAATTCTCCCTTATTCTTCGGTAAATTGAAATAAAATTCTCTTTCAGGAATGTTTGCCAAGGATGGCGAGTACGTGGAATTTTTAAATTACAAAATGACTTGCGAAGGGGCCGTCGAGGTTTGGCTGAATAAGCTTCAAATGGCGATGCGCGTCTCCATTCGCGGTTACTTTAGCGACGCGGTAACAGCTTACGAGGAAAAGCCTCGCGAGCAATGGCTCTTCGATTACCCGGCGCAAGTGTCACTCTGCGGCACTCAAATTTGGTGGACCACCGAGGTTAACCTCGCGTTCGCGAGATTGGAAGAAGGTTACGACAACGCGCTGAAAGATTATTTAAAGAAGCAAATTTCCCAACTGAGTACTTTAATCACTTTGCTCCTCGGCGAACTCTCCAAACAGGATAGACAAAAAATAATGACCATTTGCACGGTCGACGTGCATTCCAGGGACGTCGTGGCCCGACTCGTGCAAGCAAAAGTCGAAACGGCCCAAGCATTCCAATGGCAAAGCCAGTTGAGACATCGTTGGGACGAAAGGGAAAAGGATTGTTTTGCTAATATTTGCGATGCTCAATTCAAGTATTCGCACGAATACCTTGGAAACACTCCCAGGTATTCTGACCATTTTAACGCATTCAACTTTCTAATATGATATCGTAGAGTCGAAAGTTTTTTTCTTCCTTTAAATCATTGTATTGAAGGAGATTAAAATTTTTCATAGAGTCGGCAACATTTGTCCTTAGACATTCAATGAGCTAACGTTAACTCACCGAAACAACTTTTCCTTTTTTTTTTTAATAGATTAGTCATCACCCCACTGACGGATAGATGTTACATCACCCTGACGCAATCACTGCACTTAGTAATGGGCGGTGGTCCCGCCGGTCCAGCGGGAACTGGAAAAACGGAAACCACGAAGGACTTGGGAAGAGCACTCGGGATAATGGTCTACGTATTCAACTGTTCCGAGCAAATGGATTACAAATCCTGCGGAAACATATACAAAGGACTGGCGCAAACGGGCGCTTGGGGTTGCTTTGACGAGTTTAATAGAATATCCGTGGAAGTGCTGTCAGTGGTCGCAGTCCAAGTGAAATCGGTGCAGGACGCAATAAGGGATAAAAAAGATGTGTTCAATTTCATGGGGGAAACGATAGCGATGGTGCCGACCGTCGGGATATTTATCACGATGAATCCGGGATACGCCGGACGCACGGAATTGCCGGAAAATTTGAAGGCATTGTTCCGGCCTTGCGCGATGGTCGTGCCGGACTTCGAATTGATATGCGAGATAATGTTGGTGGCCGAAGGTTTTCAGGAGGCGAGGATCCTGGCGAGAAAGTTCATCACTCTTTATACCCTGTGCAAAGAGCTGCTGTCGAAGCAGGACCATTATGACTGGGGCCTGAGAGCGATCAAGTCGGTTTTGGTGGTCGCGGGTAGTTTAAAGAGAGGCGATCCGGAGAGACCGGAGGAACAAGTACTGATGAGGGCTTTGAGGGACTTCAATATCCCGAAAGTTGTATCTGATGATTTGCCGGTATTCATGGGATTGATAGCTGATTTGTTCCCGGCTTTGGACGTTCCGAGAAAAAGAGACGTTGATTTCGAGAAGACCGTGAAACAAGCCACGACCGATTTGCTGCTGCAACCGGAGGATGGCTTTATTCTAAAAGTAGTGCAATTGGAGGAGCTACTGGAAGTCAGACATTCGGTATTCATAGTTGGTTCTGCTGGTTCTGGTAAGACTCAAGTTTGGAAAACCCTATTCAGGACTTACCAGAACATTAAGAGGAAGCCGATTTATAACGACTTGAATCCTAAAGCCGTCACCAACGATGACCTTTTTGGCATCATTAATCCAGCGACTAGAGAATGGAAAGATGGATTGTTTTCTGTCATTATGAGGGAACAAGCGAGTTTAGGCGGTGAAAATCCAAAGTGGATTGTTTTAGACGGTGACATTGATCCAATGTGGATCGAGTCATTGAACACTGTCATGGATGATAACAAAGTTTTGACTTTGGCCAGCAACGAAAGAATAGCTCTGGTGCCTTCAATGAGACTTTTATTTGAGATATCTAGTTTGAGGACCGCTACGCCCGCCACAGTATCCAGAGCTGGAATTCTCTACATTAATCCACAAGATCTCGGTTGGAATCCTTACGTTACGAGTTGGATAGAAACTAGATCAATGCCAAATGAAAAATCAAATCTCGTAGTTTTATTCGACAAGTACATACCCCAATGTTTGGAGACCCTTCGAACCAGGTTCAAAAAAATAACACCCATAGCGGACATGGCTCACGTTGAAATGCTGTGTCACTTGTTGAACTGTCTTCTACAACCAGAATTGACTAGCAACGATTTCACCAAAGATCATTACGAATTGTATTTTGTGTTCGCGGCCATTTGGGCGTTTGGTTCAGCGATGTTTCAGGACCAAACTGTCGATTATCGTGTCGAGTTCACGAAATGGTGGGTCAACGAATTCAAGCAAGTCAAATTCCCACCACAAGGCACGGTCTTTGATTACTACATCGATTCAGAGACTAAGACTTTTCTCCCGTGGACAGAAAGATTGCCGAAATTCGAACTTGACCCCGACATGCCTTTACAAGCGATGCTGGTTTACACCGCCGAGTCGATCAGAATAAAATTTTTCCTCGATCTCTTGATGAAAGAAAAACATCCAGTGATGCTAGTGGGGACAGCCGGATCCGGAAAAACCGTACTCGTCGGCGACAAATTGCAACATCTGTCGGAAAATTACGCGATTGCAAACGTGCCGTTCAACTTTTACACGACTTCTGAAATGTTGCAGAAGATTTTGGAAAAGCCTCTGGAGAAGAAAGCCGGGAGGAATTACGGTCCGCCGAGTAACAAGACTTTGATCTATTTCATAGACGACATGAACATGCCCGAAGTCGATGCTTACGGTACAGTGCAACCGCATACTTTGATAAGGCAGCATTTGGATTACGGTCACTGGTACGATCGAACGAAATTGACATTAAAAGATATCCACAATTGTCAATACGTAAGCTGCATGAATCCAACGGCTGGTTCCTTTACGATAAATCCACGACTCCAAAGGCACTTTTCAGTGTTTGCTGTCAGTTTTCCCAGCGGCGATTCCCTCACGACGATTTATGCCTCCATTTTGTCGCAACACCTCGCAAACATCGAACACAGGTTCGTCTTACAAGATCGTCGTTAAAGTTTATCGGCGAAACTAATACTATTGCTTTGAATTTCAGATTCCCTTTATCAGTCACAGAACTCTGTAACAACATTGTACAAGCTTCGTTGCAGTTACACCATAGATGTTCTCAAATTTTTCTACCGACTGCATCCAAATTTCATTACATCTTCAATCTACGTGACTTGTCCAATTGCTTTCAAGGCCTTTTGTTCAGCGGGAACGAGTGCTTGCAAGCTCCCATGGATTTAATAAGATTGTGGTTGCACGAAACTCATAGGGTTTACGGGGACAAGCTGACGGACGACAAGGACATTGAAACTTTTTACAAATTGCAAATTGACATCATGAAAAAGAATATGGAAGAAATAGACGAAGGTTCTGTTTTGGAGAAGCCTAATATTTATTGTCACTTTGCAGGTATTTTTTTTTTCAATTTAAAATTTTTACATTATACAGTACAGTAAATGTATTACAGTAAATGTATTATTTGTACTAAAATAAATTATTTAGGTGGAATTGGAGAACCAAAGTATATGCCTGTGAAAGACTGGTCAAGTTTGCACAGATTATTGACAGAAGCCCTGGTCAGTTATAACGATTTAGTAGCGGCTATGAATTTGGTGCTCTTCGAAGATGCCATGATGCACGTGTGTCGTGTAAACAGGATACTCGAATCGCCTCGAGGGAGTGCTTTGTTAGTTGGGGTCGGGGGCTCGGGGAAACAAAGTCTTTCTCGTCTGGCGGCGTTTATAAGTTCATTGGAAGTATTCCAAATTCAATTGAGAAAAGGATACGGTGTCACTGATCTCAAAATGGAGCTGGCGTCATTGTATTTGAAATCGGGTCTCAAAAATATTGGAATCATGTTTCTAATGACCGACGCTCAAGTACCGAACGAACAATTTCTCGTTCTCATCAACGACATGTTGGCTTCTGGCGAAGTTCCTGATTTATTTCCCGAAGACGAAGTGGAAAATGTTATCGCTGGTTTGTTACAAAATTTCTTTTTAAACAGCAATGATTTGTAAATTATTCATTTCCTTAAATCGCAGGCGTTCGCAATGAAGTCAAAGGTGCTGGTATTTTGGACACGAGAGAAAATTGTTGGAAATTTTTCATCGACCGAGTACGACGTCAGTTACGCGTGGTTTTGTGTTTTTCTCCAGTGGGCTCGACTTTGAGGGTACGATCGAGAAAATTCCCAGCGATCATTAATTGCACTGCGATCAATTGGTTTCACGAATGGCCCCAAGAAGCACTAATGTCAGTGTCGAAAAGATTTTTGCAAGAATTGGACCAATTGCCTGAAAGCTACAGGTCAATTTCAATTCATTTTAAATCTAAATGTCTCATTAACAAATAGATCTTAATGAAAATTTCATTACGCCTTTAGGGAATCAGTTTCAAAGTTTATGGCCCACGCACATACAAGCGTCAATTCCGCCAGTCGTTTGTATTTGGCCAGCGAACGACGATACAACTATACAACGCCAAAATCATTTTTAGAACAAATCAGTTTGTACATAAAATTGTTAAAAGCCAAATCCAAAGAATTACAAGGGCGCGTTGTGAGATTAGAAAATGGCCTGTCGAAATTAAAAACCACGGCGATTCAAGTTGACGAGCTCAAAGAAAAATTGGCAGTGCAGGAAATCGAACTGCAACAAAAGAACGAAGCTGCCGATGCTTTAATTGCAATTGTCGGCGTTGAAACTGAGAAAGTGCAAAAAGAAAAAGCACTGGGTAATGATTTCAAAATTTATGCGAAGGATTCTTTTTTCTTTTATGTATGTGTTATTCAGTTTTTTTACGATCTGAATCTTGAAAGACGAACATTGTTGTTGTTTTTAGCTGATGAAGAGGAATCCAAAGTAGCCATAATAGCAGAAGAGGTGTCTAAAAAACAAAAGGACTGCGAGGTAGATTTGATGAAGGCTGAACCAGCTTTGTTGGCCGCGCAAGAGGCGCTTAACACCTTGAATAAAGCTAATCTTACAGAACTAAAGTCCTTCGGATCTCCACCTGGAGTTGTAACGAACGTTACTGCAGCGGTAATGGTGCTCCTCGCACCAAATGGCAAAGTACCAAAAGACCGTAGTTGGAAGGCAGCCAAAGTACGTACACAACTCTCGACTCCATTCCAAAATCCTAATGAATAATTTTATTTTAACATGAAAGTTGACTTTATATCTTTTAATACCTTAAGTACAAATGGCCGTTTCCTTTCCCGATGGCTCTAGTTTAATCGTATACTGAGAAAAATTGGATATTAAAAAGTAGCAACACTGTCTACAGACTCATATAATATAAGATATAAAATTTTACTATTAAAAACACTATTAAAAAAACATTATGAACTTGTTTAAAATTTTTACAAACATGGTTAAAAATTTTACTATCAGTGTTAGTAAAATTTTCTATGCACTGAGTTTACAAACATCGTTGGTATTTTTTGATATCCAATTTTTCTCAGTGTAGAAAGTAAAGGCTTTTATTAAATTTATTGTTTATTAAATTGTTTGTTCCTAATTTTTGTCTCGATTTTAAGATAATGATGGCGAAAGTGGACACGTTCTTGGATTCGCTGATCAATTACGACAAAGAGAACATTCACCCTGAAATCATCAAAGCGATACAGCCGTACTTGAAAGATTCCGAATTCGAGCCGGAATTCGTGAGATCGAAATCCGCGGCCGCTGCGGGACTCTGCGCTTGGGTAATAAACATAATAAAGTTTTACGAAGTCTTCTGCGACGTCGAGCCAAAGCGCAAAGCCCTGCTCCAAGCGAATGCAGAATTAGCCGCCGCGCAAGACAAACTTGGCGTCATTAAACGCAAAGTAGCCGTAAGTATTCTATCTAGAAAATTTATGCCAGTTTTACGATCGCACTTCTTAATCCACGAAACTGCGCTTCATTTCATTCAGAAGATTTCGAAAAAAATTGCACCAAAAATAATTTGTGCCAAATTGAACTTATGCAAAAAAAATTTTCTTTTCTAGTCGTTGGAAGAACAATTGGCAAAATTGACGGCAGATTTTGAAAAGGCAACAGCAGAAAAATTGAAGTGCCAAAGGGAAGCCGACGCGACGAACGCCACGATTGCTTTGGCCAATCGATTGGTCGGTGGTTTGGCGTCCGAAAACGTCCGATGGGCAGATTCTGTAGCGAGGTACGTCGCAAAAAAGAAAAAGAAGAAAGAAACTTTTTTGATTCCTGGAAAAAAAAAAGATTTTGCCATTGACATCGAGAGCAGCCATAAATTAAGTAATTGTAATTGACTTCCAGTTTTATGCTGCAAGCGTCAACCCTGCCAGGAGACGTGTTATTAGTCACTGCTTTTATTTCGTACGTGGGTTGTTTCACGAAACAGTATCGCCTCGATATGTTACACAAAACGTGGTTACCCTTTTTGCGAAACTTGGAGCCAGTGGTACCGATAACCGAAGGCCTTGATCCTTTGTCACTGCTGACGGACGACACTCAAATAGCCAAGTGGAATAACGAAGGATTACCAAACGACAGGATGTCGACGGAGAATGCCACTATCTTATCGAATTCGGATAGATGGCCTCTTATGATTGACCCTCAGGTTTGTATTTTTGTTTTGTTTAATTTAAGGTAAAGTACTCAGTGACTGACAGGGTTTCCAGTGACAGTCAGTTCCATTGGAAAGACAATGCATTTTAAATGGAGTGACCATAACTGGGACAGGTTTCTATTGAAGGGTGACTGTCACTGGGTACTTTACCTTATTACTTAATTTAATTTTCCAGCTCCAAGGCATCAAATGGATCAAGCAGAAGTACGGGGACGATCTGAAAGTAATTCGTTTGGGTCAACGTGGTTATTTGGAAGTGATCGAACAATCTTTGGCTCGCGGTGCCACGGTGCTGCTGGAAAACATAGGGGAAATGGTTGATCCCGTTCTTGACTCATTGTTGGGAAGGAACTTGATTAAAAAGGGCCAAGCCATAAAGATAGGTGACAAAGAGGTGGAGTACAATCCCAATTTCAGATTACTGCTTCACACCAAACTGGCGAATCCGCATTACAAACCTGAAATGCAAGCGCAAACGACATTGATCAACTTCACTGTCACGAGGGATGGTTTGGAGGATCAGCTTTTGGCCGAGGTCGTAAAAGCCGAAAGACCGGATCTCGAGGAACTCAAGGCCGAGCTCACGAGGCAACAGAACGACTTCAAGATCACTTTAAATTGTTTAGAGGATTCCCTGCTTTCACGGTAAATTACACCGTGGAAAAAAAATTGTACAAGAATTGTTACTATTCTCTCATTGATAGGATCACTTCTTTAAGGGGGGTATTCTATTATTATTATTTTTTTTTTAAAGCAATTCAAAGGATAATAGTGAAGTTTTTATCCAAACCTAATTGTCTATCTTTGTACTTTATTTCACAATTTAATTCCACAAAAAACAAGCCTAGGTGAAAAGAACCATGAAATTTCAGTACTGGAAGACCCCCTTAAGTAAATTTTTATTAAGTTATAATTTTATTAAATGATTAATTTTTCAACATGAATTTTTTTTGACAGATTATCATCGGCGGACAGCAACGTCTTGGGAGACACGGCGTTGGTGGAAAATCTGGAGACTACAAAAAGAACAGCCGCTGAAATAGAATGCAAAGTTAACGAAGCCAGAGGAACGAGCCGTGAAATTGACGCAGCGAGGGAACTGTATCGACCAGCTGCTTCCAGAGCCTCGTTGCTCTACTTCATTCTCAACGATTTGAATACGATCAATCCTATCTATCAATTCTCACTGAAGGCATTCAGCGTTGTCTTCCAAAAGGCAATACTCAAAGCAAATTCCGCATCGGACGTTGGCGCACGCGTATTGAATCTGATCGAGTGCATAACTTATTCGGTGTTCATGTACACGACGAGGGGCCTGTTCGAATGCGACAAACTCATTTTCACGTCGCAAATGACTTTTCAAATTTTATTGGCGCGAAAGGAAATTTCATCGACGGAATTAGACTTTTTGTTGCGATTCCCGATCACGCCCCACGTGACCTCACCTGTCGACTTCCTCACCAATACAAATTGGGGCGGAATCAGGAGTCTCGCCAGCAGAGATGAATTTCGGCGAGTAGTTATATTTCTTAACGGTAACAAAAAAAAAAAAAAAGGGGGGAAAGAATGAATTTCAGTCTCTGAATAAATTAAAACTTCGAACTCATTAGAAATTCCTGGGACTCGATTTCGCAGGGATTTCAAAGGGCAGGGAAATTTTTTATCGGATGGTCTTTTGCACCTTTTTTATCCTTTTAGCGAAAATGAGATTTTTTTTTGCAAAAATGTTATTTTCTGTTGAAAAAAAATGAGAGCTTAATTGACGCAATTTGAATGCCTTTGTAGGAACTTGGACAGAGACATCGAGAGCTCGGCGAAGCGTTGGAAAAAATTTGTCGAGTGCGAGTGTCCCGAACGTGAGAAATTTCCGCAGGAATGGAAAAATAAAACTGCCTTGCAGAGACTTTGCATGTTACGAGCGCTGCGACCCGATCGAATGACTTACGCGATTGTGGCTTTTATCGAAGAAAAACTTGGACCTCGTTACACGGAAAGTCGAACGGTTGAATTCGCAAAATCTTTCGAAGAGACGAGCCCTTCGACGCCTATATTTTTTATTTTATCGCCCGGAGTGAATCCATTAAAGGTCTCTCGTGAAATTCATATTAAGTGCTAAGATATTTTGCAAAAGTTAAAATTTGCAAAATATTACACGCTTTAAATAGATAAAGAAAAAAAACATTTTGCAATATATTACAAATTTTACTGAAATCAAAATGTGTAAGATATTGCTCTATTTAATTGACCACGATTGTGTCTTTTGTTTTCTGCTGTGGGACGTTAATTTTCAAATAACATTTTCGCAGGACGTGGAAGATTTAGGGCGTCGTTTAGGTGTCAACTCCGGTGATAGAAACTTCCATAATGTATCTCTCGGTCAAGGTCAGGAAACAGTTGCCGAAGAAGCAATGGACATTGCGTCCAAAGAAGGCCATTGGGTTGTTTTGCAGAACATACATTTGGTGAAAAAGTGGCTTCCAACTTTGGAAAAGAAATTGGAAATTGCCGCAGACGGCTCCCATCCCAATTATCGTGTATTTATGAGCGCCGAACCAGCGAGCACACCAGCTGGTCATATCATTCCCCAGGTTCGTTCTATTTTTATGAAAAAAAAAAAATCTATAAATTCCCTCATTTCAATCAATCATTTCCTTTTTTTAATTCCACAAAAATTTAAGTATTGCATTATTCAATAAAAAATATTTGTTTCCAAAATTTTAATCAGGGTATTTTAGAATCCTCGATAAAGATAACGAACGAACCTCCCACTGGAATGCAAGCAAATTTGCACAAAGCATTGGACAATTTTACACAAGAAACTCTCGAGATGTGTAGCAAGGAAGCGGAATTTAAGGCGATCCTATTTTCGTTGTGTTACTTTCACGCGGTGGTTGCCGAGCGACGCAAGTTCGGTCCGCAGGGTTGGAACAAGATTTATCCGTTCAATGTCGGGGATCTGAATATCAGCGTCAGCGTGCTTTATAATTATTTGGAGGCGAGCCCGAAGATACCGTGGGAGGATTTGAGATATTTGTTTGGAGAAATTATGTACGGCGGTCACATTACGGACGACTGGGACAGAAGACTCTGCGTGTCTTATCTGGAGGAACTAATGCAGTCCGATCTGGTGGACGGGGAACTTCAACTTGCGCCAGGTTAGACACTTGATCTACAATAACAATACCGAAAAGTAATTTTTTCCATTGGGTTAGATTCATTTTTCTCCCTAGGGAGTTATGTTTATTATCATCCATAAAACGGACTTTTATTCACTTCCTTTTTTACACACTCCCTAGGGAGGAAAATTTCCTCTTCCATGTAATGAAAAGATCTTAAAGTATATTTTTCTTATTAAAAGCAACGTTGACACTTTCATTCGAATGATCAACCAATCAGCTAAATTCGAAGTACGAAAGAAAAAAGAAGAGGATCCTGAAATCCAATATCTAAAATTTTCTTTTTCTAAAAAGGTTTTGCCGCTCCTCCGAACACGGATTTAGTGGGATATCATGCGTACATTGACGAAGCCATGCCAGCCGAATCGCCGTATTTGTATGGCTTACACCCTAATGCGGAAATAGGTTTCCTGACCACCACGTCTGAGAATTTGTTCAGGACCGTTTTCGAGATGCAACCGAGGGACGCTGGCTCATCGGGTGGTCAAACAGTTACTCGCGAGGATAAGGTAAAAGCTAAACTCCATTAAGTCAAACATGAAATTTAGATCGTCAAATGTTAACTCAACATAGATTACTCAATTTTAATTCAACTCTTAACAATTAAATTACAGTCAAAGGAAACATTAATTATAAGAAACAGCAATATCACAACAGAAAATTTCTTTATAGAAATTTGAACTTTAATTTCGTTTGTTATAATGAAACAACTATGAGCCATGTAAATTAATCGAAGGATAGATTGCTTTTGGCGACGGTTTTCATGATTCATAATCTTTTCCCGAACGCCAAAAAGAACCAATAAATTTGGCGACAAAGTAATGAGATTTCGTCGACGCGAAAATTCTCCGTTGAATCGGTACAGTTTTCAAAGGAGCCAGTTTACATTGTAACAAAATTATGTCAGGTGAAGCAGGTCCTGGACGAGATAATGGAAAAATTGCCGGAGGAGTTTAACATGACGGAAATAATGGGAAAAGTGGAGGAGCGCACGCCGTACGTTATAGTGGCCTTTCAAGAGTGCGAGCGAATGAATTACTTAACCGGCGAAATTAAACGTTCCCTCCGTGAATTGGACTTGGGCCTCAAAGGGGAATTGACTATCACGTCTGACATGGAGGATCTCGAGAACGCGCTCTTTCTTGATCAAGTGCCACCAATTTGGGCGCAGCGAGCTTACCCCTCGCTGTTGGGACTCACCGCCTGGTTCGTCGATTTGCTCCTGAGATTGAGGGAATTGGAAACTTGGTCCACCGATTTCGTAGTGAGTATTTCAAATCAAAACTTTTGCCATTTACAGTCAAAAGTTTATAAGTTTACACCAGAAGAAAATCTTTGTTTCCCTTAAACATTTTTTTTTTGTTCTCAGTTACCCGCTTGCGTCTGGTTAGCTGGTTTCTTCAATCCCCAATCATTACTGACAGCAATAATGCAGTCGACTGCTCGAAGATACGAATTACCTTTGGATAAAATGTGTTTGCAATGTGATGTCACGAAGAAGAACAAAGAAGAATTCACGTAAGAATTTCTTTCCTAATGTAGAAAATAGTTCATTACTTGCCCGGGAGGGAAAACGATACATTCCAGCGTAGGGAAGAAAATGATCATTTTCTCCACTAGTAGAGGATTTCGAGCTTCAGCTAAAGCTAAAAAACAAAAGCTAAAGCTAGAAAAAAGCAAAAACTACAAAAAACAAAACTGACAAAACTCACCCGAGTTTGATAATTTCAAAATTCGAGTTTGCCAATCTCTAGTTAGTTCCAAAATAATTACAACGTTTGTTTTTTTTTAAGCGAATCATTATTCTTGAAACGGTTTTATAAATAATTGTTGCAATATCCACGATGCATGAAAAAAAGTATTGTACGTCAACTTTATACAGATCAGCGCCGAGGGAAGGAGCTTACGTGCACGGAATTTTTATGGAAGGTGCGAGATGGGATATTCAAGCTGGGATCATCGTGGACTCACGGCCGAAGGAACTCTTTCCGTCGATGCCGGTCATAAACATACGAGCGATTACTCAGGACAAGCAAGATCTGAGGAACATGTACGAATGTCCAGTGTACAAAACACGAACCAGAGGACCGACTTACGTTTGGACATTCAATTTGAAAACGAAAGACAAACCAGCCAAATGGACTTTAGCTGGCGTTGCTCTGTTATTGCAAACATAATTTCATGTTTTCACTGCAAAATCAATTGTTATGTTATGACGATATATTTTATTTACAATGATTTTTATGGTTGTATAGTATTGCTGGAAGTTGTTTCTTTTGTTTCTCTTTTTTTTTAGCTCATAAGAAATTAAGCTCGATTGAATTTGGACAAACAACTTCGTTAATAAAGATGTTAATTGAAACAGATTCTAAAAGCTGTGATAAATAATAAAATGATGAGGAGTTAATCGCAAATGCTGTTTAAGACAGATAATTTGTAATTGAATGAATCAATTAAAGATAATCAGACAAGTTGATAAAGAATGTACACAGCGTTCCTGTCTTAATTATAAAGCGAAACTTATGTCTATTTACTCGAGAGTAGTCCACGTCGAGTTACCGAGGTATAATTAAGCAACGTCACAGAGAATCGTTTGGTAGATGGAAATCTGCGAGGATTGACTAACTTAACTTCGGAAGCCTTTGAGCATCGCTTAGACCTTAACTTCCTAGACTTATCATCTAATCAATAAAGTTTTACTTAATCTCAATATAAGGTGTTTCTGTCCAAACCACAAATCAATCTAAAAATTTTCTTTAACGTTTAACATGTTTCCTTTAACAAAAAATTTAACATTATAAAATTCTATAATAATTACAAAAATAATCATTGAAATTCATATTTTTAATTCATTGCAAAATGAATAACGAAAATTCAATTTCATCCCCTAAACGAACTCGGTCATAACTGTTAAATTATACACTGCTTCTGAGTATACATTTGTGTTAGAAGTAACTCATAAAAAGTACTGTAAAATTCGAACGATGAAAACATTTAAATTTGAGATGTCGTAAGATAATACGGCCTTAATAAAAAAAACCCTCGTGGATGGTTTGAAAGGTAAAATGAAGAACAGGAAGAAGAATAAGAAAAAGTGAAGCTAATCTATTGTCTCGGATGAGAGCTGTTCATTTTTCATCGTAGGGTGCGTTGGTTAACCATTTTTTAAGGGCCAAAACGTGTGCTCGTGTAACGAATCTAGGGCACAGTAGTCGAAGCAAGACGATATTGGAATTAAATTCTAAAAGGACTAAGGGTGTCATCTTGGGATGAAATAATGAAATGGCAACTAGGGTAGCACAATTTGCTTTACATGAGACTGACATTTTTCACTCTTTTCATGACAGTCGACCCCAGTTAACTCTAACTTTAGAATATGCAATTAATAACGCAACGTACTTTTATTGAAATTAATGATACCTCCTGACGTTATTGCTGGTACGATGAAGATATTTTGATATTTGCAAACATCTTCTGTTAAGCAAATATTTGTGAAAAAAGATGATGATCTTTAGAAGTAATCATTTTTGAAGATTGTATTTGTTGAGGATCATTTGTAAAAATAACTTCTCCATAATTAAACAGATAAATCATAAAAATTCGTTGGAAATAAACGTTTATAATTGAACGAACATTTCTTATCCATCGAAGAAACTAAAATATTTTTGTAACATCCTGTGAAGTGTCATGTTGGAAATGAAACAGTGATTTGGTATTTCGTCGACATCAAATAGGACGAGGAGTGTCTGAAACTCATAACCCTTTGAGCTCCAAAATGTAAGGCGTTATCACGTTCCAGCAGGAACAAGGGACCGAGTCTCCTGCGACTGTGTATACGTTCTGCCGGATAATCCTCCATTGGAGAATCCACAGATACACATACACACGCACACAAACAGATGCGTACACTGAGAGCAAAGAGACAATGCTCGGGATTACATTTTCTACCCTCTTCTCTTCTCCTGGCTTTGTTTCTCGTCCCTCGCAAATATAGGACACGAGCAGCCCTTTCTCCTGATTGATTTCCACCTGTCGATTTTTATAGCTAATCTCCTTTCTTTCTGGTTCGCCGGCACTTCTGCTGATTCCATTGTTATGTTACAACACTGATCCCAATATTATCCTAAACCATATTGATATTGATACAGAAAACGTTGTTTGTTGTGTTATGATTAAATTCCCATTCAATTATACTTCCCTCTCGCAAAACGTAGCATCAATATTTCATGGAAAAATCATGTACTTCGAGAGTCCGATAAAATTCAGCTGCAAATCAAAACGATTTTTAGATCGTTTATTTAATTTGTCGAATGCAATTTTATTTTTGTATTGCAAATTTTTTTTTCATTGCGAAACACTTTTCCTGCGGCGACTAATTATTCGCATTTATTAAATTGCGGAAACAATAGCGTGTAATTTATGTAATTTTTGTTCGATGATTTAACAAATGTATTTGCAATGTTACTAATGGAATTAACATTTCTTTCCTGATCAGGTTTATATAAGAAGATCGTTTTATTGAAGTAGTCAGTGGTTTTTGAAACATTGTCGGTACATTTCTTCAGGATGAAACAATTTTGTATATTCCTTGTTATTTTTGCAGTCGTTGCAATTAGCGCTGGTGACAGTGAGTAATTTAAAAATTATTGCTGAAAATAATGGAAAATGGTTTAATATTTTTTTTGTTCATTATTTATAGAAAACAATCAGTGTAAAGAAAATGAAGAATATACAGCATGTGGTTCTGCTTGTCCACCTTCTTGTACTCAGCAAAATCCTACATATTGTACGAAGGTAATTTTGCCAAAAGTTTATTAATCGTTGACAAATGCATATATTTAAAGGTTTATCGTACGGCTAAATTCATAACAATTAAATGTGAAAAAATGAAATATTGCAAAAATTAAAAATTGCACTTTTGTTAATTTTCAGCAATGCGTAATTGGATGTAAATGCAAAGATGGATTCCTGAGGAATGCAAACAACCAATGCGTTCTGCCGAAAGATTGCTAATTTTGTTGAAACTTTAAACTCGCAAAAAATCATTAATAAAAGTACTCAAATTCGTTCTCTGTGTATTCAATTTTGAATGACGAAAAAAAAAATCCATTTCTCTTCAACGAAGAAAAGAAACTCTTCGATATTTGGAACTTGGAAAAATGATTATCCCCGATTTGAACTTTACACGATGAAATTCTCGACAGAATTCGGCACGAGCTTATACGTAGGTAGGAAAAAAGGGCTGCGACAAGCGAAGGGTGGTGCTGAGCGGCCATGTTGGTCCCCAATTAAACAAATGCCGTTTGAAACTCGAGCAACCCCTCGCGCTTTGGCGTTAGGGGAACGAAACGTACCGCACGTGTCGACGAGCATGTGAATGCAATCCAGCTCAGTTATATTACGTGCTCGCAATATAGTAGCAAATATTCTCAATTGGAATAAAATTTGCACGAATGTCTGCGTTTTGGAAGAATAACAAAAATTCAATAACGAAAACCAACGTAACTTTGTCGTGAAAAATTTGAGAACGACATGTTTTTGGTTTTTCTCGTGAATGACATATTTTTTTAAAGATCGATATGCCTTTCCTAATGTAGTGGCTGGGAAAGCGATGGGGGTTGGATTATGTGACCTCATCGCCTCCCCCCCCTCCTTCGCTCCCTGTTCGCCACTTGAAATCTTGAATTCGAAACGCTGCATTGCGAGCAACGATATTAAACTCTTCAGGAAGCTGATGCTTTTACGACGAAGCAGCATCGAGATCTTGATTCGTTTGACTATAAACCATTCCTGGACATGTTCGTTTGGAGAGCACTCCTCGAAACACGAGTTACGTTGATTGGCCGCGAGTACAATGCTCCGAGTTCAAACTCGCTTTATGAATTTTCAACTGAAAAAGTTTTTATGAACTTTTGCGCCAGCGAAAATACAATTTTTAATATCACACTATGTTTGTTTCATAAATTGTTGGAACAAAAAAAAAGTAAGTGGATGAAAAGATCCAAAAACAAAAAAAAATTGCACCTTTTACTATGGTCTGTGCAAATTCCTATAAAAATTTGTCCGCATTTAAGTGAGATAATTTAATCTCCTATAAAATGATTTTCACGCTTTGACTTTGTATAAGCATAAAAATTATTTTTATAGGAATTCTAAAAATGAAAACTTTATAAATCAAACATAAAATTGCACGTTTTGCAAAAGTATGTAATTTTTGCAAAATTAAACTTGATTTGTCTATGAAACATTTTAATTTTGAATTGAAATCCTTTGAAGGAACGATACGAGGCATTTAATTTTAATTTATGCAATGAAGAAAACTAAATGCGAGTAAAAGAAAAAAGAGAAAAAAAAGAAGAAGAGGAAGAAGAGGAAAAAAATCAAGTGCGATGCGACGAGCGCTTTGCAATTATCCGGATCTTGGAGCAGCATTAGAGACGAAGGTTTCCGCTGGGAAACTCGAGTCGTGAGTACCCCCGCGTCAATCAGCGACATAATCAGTGACTTTGTCTGGCCGTCTGATGGAGTAGGAAAAGAGGGAAACGCGGTCGAGAGACCCTAATTATTCTCAAGACGAAGCCAACTTTCGAGTAATGAATGCTACGCGGCCCTTATTAAGAGCGCCAGAAAGCGCGCATCGACTGATTCCACGCCATTCAACGCTGATAGCGTCATCGTCAAATGTTTAATCTCTTTAAACAGAGTGTCAATTTATACATTAGTTATTTCTTTCGTATTGCATTCAATGCTTTGATTACGAATTTTTTAAAGTCATATATATTTTTCTTTTTCTTCAGACACACTGTCAGTCGCAAACCTCACTTTTATTATTGCTTTTTTATGGCGTTGAAATAATATTAAGTAGATCAAGTGGCCTTTAGTCAGACAATATCAAATCGTTTAACTGTTCTTCATAAATTTGTTGTATTTTACCATTGTTTTAGATGTTCGTTGAAATTTTGTAAATTTCAACGAAAGTATTTTCTCAGTCCATTCGTTGTCAAAGTTATTCCTTAAAGAGCTGAGATTGAAAAATAATACCCCGTTAACTTTTCTAATGAAAATACTTGATGCTTGAATGTATACAAGGATATTCTTCGCTGAGTTCAATTCTTCCGTTTAATTCGGAGGATTTGTTATTTGTGGTTCGTCGCATCGTCTAATGATCCAAACTTTTTCGATTGCCACGTTAAAAGTAAGCAATAAGTATTATCGTTTTCTTCGGGAGAAAAAGTTTCTCTTCTGGCCTTCTGATAACAAAGCAAACGCTTTCTCATTTGTCTCGAGATATTTCTTATAAATCTTTTCATACTGTTAATTAAGTGCTAACAGAAATGTCGATTTTTTTTTACTAGAAAAGTCATAGATAAGTTTTATTGATCTTGTTTGCCAAAATAAAAAATAAAGAAACGATTCTTTTAAACATATATTTCTCAACAAAAATATCATTGTGTAATTTTTCCTTTAACGTTTGCTGTCGTTAAATGTTAAATTTCAATAATTGTAACGACCAATTCTTTTAGCCAACAAATTTAAGAATTATATAAAAATATGAACATCATAAAAAAGTACACAGAAAATTATATTATAATAATTAATTTCTACTTAATAAATGCGACAAATAAATTTTGTACAAACAGTTAATAACAGTACGTTTTGTAAATGTAAGTACAAAAAAAATATTCTTTTTACATGTAAATATAATTAAGGGAATTATTGTATTAATTATTTACTAAATTCCTTGAAGTTTTGAATGTAATGGGAAGAACCGTACATAATGAACATTAATCAAGAAATTACCGCCGGCGTCAGTGTTAAACGACGTGCACCGCGAAGAGGTACTGCAATTGAATTTTGCGCATAATTTAACACCAACAAGTAAACCATGGAAAGTGTCAATCATCGATTTGCCTGGAAAATTGCTCGCGCAAATTATCATTTTCAACACAAAAGATAGACGAAATTATAAACCAAAGAATTTCTTTGTGAAAATCCAGAAACTACTCAACAAAATTTGGGGTTCAAAAGGATGTTGGACAATTGGTTTCAAAGCTGTTACCAAATCCTGTCACCAAATTCTCTGATTAGAACCTATAAGAAAAAAAAAGGAAATACCTGAAATGAAAATCTGCGGTATAACTTTGATACAAATAAGCCAGCCATAACTTTTCCCCAAATGTTAGGAACCCTCCTGATTGGTCGAGTAAGAGTTCAGAAAGCAGAAAGAAAGAGAGAAAGAGGGAGAGAGATAGAGAGGTAATTACGAGTGTCCATTGTCTTGCTCGCTGTATTCAGGATTTTGGCTCTTCGTGTCTTTTCACCCTCCGCTAAACTCCCTCTCACTGTAACAGACAGATATCCCAACGTCGAAAAATTCGATTGGAGAAACGTCGACCCTTCAGTTCTTGCTCTCTGCCGCCCACACTCCCGCCTCTATTTTCTCATTCCCCACTGCAGTTGCCCTTTTACTTAAACCACCCCCTCCTCGCCCTCTATTCGAATCCTAGAGATGCTCCCTACCATCGACACGCCACGTTCTTTGTCAGTGAGTGCAAACTAAAACCTTTCCCGCTTTACTTTCCTGGCCCACTGACCCGCTCAGTTCTCCAATCAGCTCTTAGTTCTCTGGAACAGAAACGAAGGGTGTCAAACCAATTCGCACGACTGTCAGCGAATGTCACTGAAAATGATCTCACAACGCATTGTTGTTTCAGCAATTCTCAACAGAATATCATAAGACGTTCGATTTTGCAATTATTTATGGACAATAAAATTTTATTGGCGTTGATCAATTAAATTTTGCGCAAAAATAATTAGTACAACGAGAGAATGGTAAAAGTTACCAAAAAAAAAAAAACTAACAGAAATTTCCTCTCAGATTTCCTCTAATGTTTTCATAGAGATTTTTTTTAGAGGGGGTTTTTGAAAAAATGATTTGAAATAAAACAGAGTATCGATTTGATTTGGCGTTCGCCAGCCTAAATGACGTTTCGGTGAAATTATAGAAGTGAGCAGTCTAGTTTTTGCTCGACCACATAAACGTACTCGTCGAGGACGCTCCCTTTCTCTAAATCGAATAAATTGATCACAGTCAAACGTAATTTATTACCGATCGTTTAATGTTGCATTGCATCCCAGTCTTCTTAAAAAGGTAACATTTTTATACTCTCTTTTAAATTCTTTAATCTACAACTACTACAACAAAAAAAAAGGGAAAGAACATTAAAAAATCCTAAAACAAAATCATCCTAAAATCCAAGTGCAAAAAAAAAGAGTAAAATTTTAGCAAATGCAAATTTCACATGCTCCTGAAACTTTTGCGAAATTTTTGAGGACGATTCATTATTGATTTAACCAGTCGAAAGGCTTAAATATTATCTTTATTCTGACCGGCAGACGAAAGAAAACAGAACATTACGAGGAACTGACCATCGAGATGTCTCGAGTGCTTTCAAGTATCTGAGCAAAGAAAAATATTTTTTTTTTTTTATGGCAGAAATGACGTTACTCAAATGTGTGCTTCTATGCAAAAATATGGCACACGTGACCTCGCGAACACTGACACTGATAAACGATGAAATCTCGAAAATTGTACGAACGAAAGTGCCAATCATATTTTTATTTCGTCCAACGTTTATGAATTTATATTTTTTAAAAAAAAAGACATTTAATTTTACCAAAAAAATGTTGATAAGGATATTTACAGATGGTTAACTGAATTTATTCCCAAATGGATGTTGTAAATTAAATCTTAATTAATCATTTTTAATGAATTTGTTTTTTTAATTTGCGCAGGATTAGATGAAAATCAAGTTGATAGAAAAAATCATGCGCCTCGTTTGTGAGAACCCGTTAACTGTAACGTATATCGGGCCGACGTTAACAAGGCGTACATTTCCAGAAGAAGAAAAAAAATGATGCTGAAATTAACAGAAAATAGCCAGCAGAAGATAGCTGTGAGCAGTTATTTTCAAGTAAGGAAAAAAATCGTAAAAATAAAGGAAATTAAATTTTATACCTGAGGTGAAATTAAATGTATTGACATTCACATAATTTTATTATCACGAAAACAAACAGAATTGTTTCCCTTTTGAAACTGACCACAGGTAAAAAAAAAAGAAA
>JABFQA010000047.1:0-33961 GCA_022817065.1 Probaryconus sp. ZL-2020
CATCCATATGTATTCTTAAAAACAGTTTCGCTCAACAAAAGCCTTTTTCATTTACAAATTGCGAGATCCTATCCAATGTTACTTTAAAAAAACTTTTAAAAAACTTTGCTAAAATATTTTTCCATTTTTCAAAAAAACAAAAAATAGAGAAAAAAAATAGAGCAATTCATGCAAAGACACGGCACGTAAGCACGTGAAATATGCAAGAGCTATTCATGCGGCATTATTCAGGGAAACGCAAGCATGTAAAGTATAACAACGTTGAGGTCTGGAGCAGCAAGTCACCCTTTAAGGGGCAATGAGCTCTATCGCGCCACAGCGCGCGTATATATGCGCTATACCGACTTGCGCTCCACACGACCGCACACGTACGCGATCACACACAGAGACGATATCGCTGCGTGGTAGACGACGCCCTATTAAAGGGACAGTTCGCCTGTCAATGCGAGAGGGATAACTTAAAGACCGAGCCAGGCCCTCCTCGTCCATTGTCCATCGAATGACAAGAGGTTCTCGAACTCTGGTTATAACAAGTTCCCTTAGGAAGATCGTGCCGACATTTTATTACTCCAATCGATATCCTGACACCTCTTTTTTTTTTTCAACGTTGTACTCGCGTCAACGCCTTCTCTCACTTCGCTGTACAATTTTTGGGAACACAGAATTATTGGGGACAATAACAAATTTTGTTTCACTTTCGAGTTATGAATTGCTAACTGCAAGCGACTTTTAATGGTTACTGGATTTTCTTAAATATTAAGGACATAATTTTTAAAGGATATTTTTTTTTTTGGATTAAATATCGAGGTTTTGTTCACATTATGTAGACATCTTTATTCGATACCAGTAATAATTTAATTACCACATTATACAATTTTTATTTCGCAACGAAATTAATTACACAATTTACTGCTTAATTAATTAATCCGTCTAAACGAGTCTCTCGTACACACTTTTATCGCCTCCTCCTCCTCCTCCCCGCCGTCGCCACTGCCTCCCCAATGCCATTGTTTTCTTCTCGGTTCTTGTTATAGGTGTAAACTCATAACACCGTAACCAAGTTAAATATAAAGTAAATTCCCAGAGATATTGAATATTATAATAAACTTAATAGTTCGTAATTTAAATATTAATAACAATTAAAAGAATCGTGTATTTATAAATTGGCATTGAGAGTGACATATAAGCAATAACCGTTATTACGTCGTTGGTTTAATTTTATAATTAACTTTTCTGCAGTGTGAGAAAAATTATGTATTGATTCGTTGTAACGCAATTCTAAAATTCAATTAGCATATTTCATTCTGACGAAAAAGACAAAAAAATGGACGAGATAAAAATGTTTTTTTTTTTTTTTTAGTCACTCGATACCGATTTCGCCGAAGCAGAGAAAACACGTGTTTATCATATAATCTACTTCCTATCTGATACAATAACTTTCTTCGTCTGGTTAGGAATTAGTTTGTATCTTTGCGTAGAATATTTATTACAACTCCTTCCCACAAGATTAAAATAAATATCCTAAAACAAATTCCCTGACGTTGTCCAATTTTTCTCTATTTTTCAAAAGCCGACCACTAAACAATCTTGGCATAAGCGAGCGCGAGTAATTTTCATGCAATCGATGTAACGCATGTAGGTGATAAATTGACAGTGCGAGCCATGGGAAACGAACAGTCTCTTCTGTTTAGTATTAACAGAAGAGAGCGTGGAAAGTTCGAACAAGGGGCGTAGGTCTGTCGCGTGGTCGGATTACAAGGATACCTGGCGGCCAGGCAGCGCTACGAAAACGATTTCAAACCATTTCATCCTACGGTTTCTACGATTGCGTTTTTCCCCCGTTCGAGAGTTTTTTTTTTTTTTTATTATTATTTCCATCGGCTGTTCCTTTCTGTGTCTTGCGATACAACTTGACCCAGAAAACAAATTACAAACCACCCGCAATTGCGATACTTCATCCCAACGGAAATCATATTCAAACTGTTTTAATAATGAATTTCAAGCAAAATTTCTTCCATCGAAATTGACGATGAAAATGTTTTCGCACTTGACAAAGAAAAATGAACTCTCTTAACATACTAGCAACAACTTTAATCGGTTCTCATAGGTTTGAAATGGGAATGTCTTTTTGGTGAATGGAAACAAAAGTTCAGGCACCCTGCGCCACTCTTCGTAGGACCAGGAATAAGCCCGTTTTGTTTTCCTTTTTTTTTTATCGGCATCAGCGAAAACCTGCGGAACCGGTTTTCTCGAAAAACAACTCAGCCCGAGGAAAACGCAAAGGGGTTGCACACAAAACAGTTGCAGTCATGAGAAGCGCGGTTAACTGTCGGCAATGTTATCCCCTATTGGGACCCAGAAGATACCGTTGTCTCCGACCATCCTCATAGCTTTTGACATTTTTACAAACTAACGGCACAATTTCTTTTTACGAAGTAGTGCTTTTTATCGGCGCAAGTGTTTGCCTGTGTACGGTGGGAATATATAGTGGTCATTTGGGGTCTAACTCTGTTCTCGTATAGTTTATCGTAAACGCCACATCTAATTTCAGGAGCTCTTGTGCATTTTGCATGCTACCTATCTTTATGCTAACAATGCATGTACAAAAGGAAAATCAATTTCTTTTATAATAAGCATATCTTTTGTGTATCACAAATAAAAATATAACGAGGAAATTTTGCAGTAATTATATTAAAATTTATATAAAAAAAACATAGTTGTTTGTTACATCTTCACCGAAATCAAAGATAAGATCTTTAACAAATGACTAACTTTGTTGCATTTCATTTCATCACAACAATCGCTTATGCAATAATCTGTTATGCAACAATCTTGAAAAATAGTCTCTAATAGCATCTTTCTCGGTTATTGAGTCGGACGATCAAAGACACATCTCTAAACTACAGCCATTTTTCAAGATCATCATTTCACCTTTTTGCGTTGCCTTGGAAACATTAGCAAACTTCTTTGTTGTAGAAAGTTATGACGAATTGACTACACACTTTCGCAAAGTTGCTGAAACCAAGTTACGACGCTTTTACTTCCGGAGGGTCACAAAGTATGCCTTTCACGGAAAGCTTAAAAGGAAGACTACTCCACCAAGGTCCCAATAAATATTAGCCAATTTTAACGAAATGAAACATTATCAAAGACTTACGAAAATTTATGATATTTATATTGAAAAAATCAACAAATTTTTGTTGCTTTTATTAATAAGAATTATTGACATTTGGATGATAAAAAAAAATCTATCTTTACATGGGAATTAGGTAAAGCGTTATTGAGACAAGATACACTTGATCTGACTAGACCAAACTAAATCCAACAAAGTTGAAGAACTCCTAATTAGATCCTACTCGATGAATGCTAACTGCATCGAACTAGATCAAACTTAATGGAGATTCAGTAAGGTCACGCATGGCGGAATAAGTTTGAAGAAACTGTAAATAGATGCAATTACGTCAACTTTTTTCGAAGCTTTGAATCATGAAACGTTTGAATTTCTTTACGCCAAATCTAATTAGGCCAACAATCTTGTCACATGAAATTGCGTTAATCACGGTCTTATTCTTAAGTTACGTCTAACGTTATTTTACCCAAAGATTCTTTTACTTGAGGATTCTGCAGACATGAGAAAAGTTGTGTCGTTTAATATCCCGCAGTCTTATATAACCGACAAAGTTGAAAACAAACAAACGATGGCGCGAAAGTAGATAAAGAGAGTGAAAAAATAGCGATGCCAGTATGGTGATAAAGTTAGATCCGATAGAGCATCCACCTTTCTCGCGACGCCTCATTTTTCTTCGTTCGTTCTCTTATATCTATAAAGGCCATCGCCGGATCGCGTTTGCACATCTACATTTGACGACGTACCACAGTCACCTCGTCCAATCAAAGCAAACCTATTAGTAGCAAGTGCTATTACACGCAAATAATCCGCGGCGTGACAGCGTTTCAGCTCGTTCGACACCAAGATGACGTTGATCAGGCAGCCGCGAGTGAAACTCTGGCGTAATCGACGAATCTCGAGAAGTCGTGGGGCATGATGAAGCACGTACTATCCACTTCGGGACTGTACGTGATATTATTATAATATCGTCGAGCGCCGGTAGCACACTTTTTATCCTTATATTTATTGTAAACACGTATCCTTGTTTCGTTCTTGCGAAATGGCGTACACTTTAATAGCACAAACAAGAATCAGACAATTGCGTTGACGCAATGGTTTTGATGTACCGATCATTGTTGCTAGCTGATATTTTCCAGGAGTTGGAATCCTCTTTGGTTTGCGTTGATGTTGAGGAAATATTTTTTTTACATATTTTTCTGTAAAAATAACATGTATAAGGTAAATTTATTGTAATTATGTATTGGAAGTGAATCATCGAGGAAATTCTGAAGATTGCAAAAAGATGACATTGACATTCGCTTTAAACATTACGCTAACGGATTACGCAATTGTTACTTAACTTTTTTTAATCCAAGATAAATCTATCATTTTTCAGCAATTCTAAGATAACAAGATATCTTTTGAAATGTTATTGGAATAAAAATATCAAAGGGCTTGATTGTGAGAACATGATCTAATTTCTTTAAAGATAATATATTGTATTTAACGATCATGTAACTTTTGTAAATATATTTTTCTCAATATAAGAGACAAAAAATGGAACAATCGTTAACCTTAGTTGACTTGATTTTTTGATGTCTCTTTGTCGTGAAAAGAGAAACGATCGAAACAGCGCAATCTAAGTTCTACTAGCGCCTTTCAAACAGGTTGTGACATTGGACGCCTGGCCTTTCCTAAATACCAAACCGCCAACCGTGTCACGTCTTCAGGAATCGAGGCTTACCGAGATGCCCACTGTACTTTCGACCGTGGGCGAAATCTTCAACAAAGGATCTTTCAGAATTTTCAAATCTACAGACTTACTAGACTTTCATCAAAAAAGACCCCGAAACCATAAAAATTTCTTCCAATTAAATTCCCCAAAAATTATGTAATTCAATAGATATCGATGATCGACGACTGGTTCAGGATTCACTTAAGTGGGAGTTTGAATCTTCCAATGGTTCACAACAGAACAAAGTAGAACTACGATTCTGAATACATGAGGAGGATATTCGATTTACCAGCCTGGAATTTGTGTGCAATCGTTCCTGTTCTTTCAAAATTTTCAATCCAATCGATTCGGTAGGATGCATTTTATTGTCCAAATGTGATGCAGCGAATCGAAGTTTGTACCGTTCTTAAGACTTATATCTAGTCTTGATTTTGAAAGATTTTGTTGTTGCAGTGATATTGAAGTCGGGATGAAAAACATATAGTTTGGTTTAATTGAAGATCATTGTAGCAACAGAATGTAGTGAGGAATTAAATTCTTTGTCATGATGAAGTGAATGAAAAAAAAAAGGTTAAAATTTAGTGAAACTAAATGATTGTACCAACTGATGTTACGTCAGTATTGAAAAGTATCTCAATCAATGCACATACAAAAGTTTAAAATTTACATAACTTAGAAAAAAGATTCCTTTCGAATTCTTTCTTTCTTGCGAATATCAGCACGAAATCAGCTACTCTCTCACGTTTTTGAGTGTGTGTGTATTTTTTCTTTCTTTCCTTTTCAATCTCTATTACTACAATAAACCTGTCATTTACATAATCCATCATATCACATGTTTCTGTCGAGACATTCGAGTAATCACTTTTACTCTATCTCAAAATCTATTAGACTAGAGAATTCGAAATACAATATTTTGACATATTTTTAAACAAGAATTACAAAATATTTCATTTTCATACAAAATTTTAACGAGATTATAAATTTTCAAAAAATAGCCTTTTTAAAACCACATTGGGCTTTAGCAGAAGTAGACTAATTCAGGTAACATTCGGAAATAAAGAAAAAGAAACAGTCAAAGGAATGTTTTTTATATCCAGACACCTTTCACCGTATCTTTATTTGAACCATTGAAAAATAGTCTGTGTGCAAACGTAGAGCCAGGAATGTTCGTAAAAATTATCGGCTTTACGGAAATAAATATCGACACGAATATGAATTTCAGCAGCAACGGTCGTTTACTTAGGATCGATCAGAACAACATCCGACATGCGAGGCTTTATTGAGAATTCCTTTTGTAAGTCCCTCCCTCAGGAAAGTAGCTTCTGTGGCACTTGCGTTAGTCGTGTCGTGTGAAAATACAACACGAAAGTATACCGCTGTTATATATATTTAAACACAATTTATAATAAAAATTATAATAAATGATAAATAATGTCTGCCTTTTAATTAAAAATCAAATTTATTATAAGAAAAAGGAAGAAAGTAAAATAACGATACCAATGTTCTACTTAAAAGTCAAAGGGAGATATAAAGTTTAGTTTCAGGAAAAGTTGCAAACATTTCTTCTTTTATTCTTAACTTTTGTTTTGCCTCGCGTTTAAAAGTCCGCAGCGAACTTTTTCTACGTACATCAGGCTCTCGACGACGGATGAAAGGAGAAAAAAATCTAGCCATTTTTCACGGCAGCGTGTACGCATGTACTTTGAAAATACAAGACCGAAATTCGATGAGCAACCACTTTGGCAGGTCGTACACCCCAGCCGCGATGTACTTTTATCCGAGCCCCTCGGGGGTGGTTGCTTTCCATTGGGGCTCTCGTCAGGGGTGGATCCGGACACGTCATCCACAGATCATGGTACAATATGGATGGGAGCCTTTAGAATTTCGCCTCTATAAAACCTCCAGGCATCCCAGGCGCTTCAGCCGCTTCTCTTGCTCTTGCTGATGGTACTACTTTGCTCCGATTTGCGATTCGCGTGTTCTGCGCCTCGCGTGTTTATTCTATCGATTCCACGCAGAACAGTTTTCTTCATTCTCTTGCGTTACACTTTTTTTCCCTCTTTTCTTTTTTTGTTAAATGAACAAAGTAGGTTTGATTATATTTAAGTTCTTTAAAAAATCCTCGCACAATTTTCATTTATGAACTTAGTATTTTTACTGCACTTTCAGTTGTGTATGTTATTAATTCAATTTTGTATCTTATTTTAATCATTGATATTGTAACTCCGACAATCTAATTCACACAGAAAAGAAAAAGGAAAACTTTCCATGACATTATTCTTGGAATAAACTAATCGCAAAGGGAATGTTCTAAGAATTCATATAGGACATCATAAATGCGCGCCTTGAAAGAGGAGAAATAGGTCGCGAGTAAGAGGCGACTTAATTTGTCGCGATAAAAGAAAGAGAACGTTTTGCGTTCGGTCGCGTCCTTGTGCGACACGCAGCAAACGACAACGCAGCCGTGTCAATAGCGCCAATAGCCTCGCAGCAATCTAGTCTCCCTCTCTGTCTCTCGATACTCCGAGGAACGCGTGGCGTATGACATTGCACTTTGCGCGTGAATCCTTCGCGTGACGATGCCGTTAATTCGCGGTTTTCATTCAAGCTATTCCTATTTCGAGTCGGACGCTTCATTGCAACGCCAGCGCGGAATTAATATGATCAAGGACGACTCTCTGTTCGTATTAACGCGCGACAGGAAACGAACGACTCGCTAAGTTGCGGAGTCGCCGCCGACATTAATGACTCCTGGAAACTGTCCAAAGCTTTCGTTCAGACATTGCTACTGAACATGAAAAAATAATGTAGCAATTGTTTTTTTTTTTTTTTTTTTGTGGTAAATCACATAAACATTTGAAATCATTTTCCATTGAAAAGGATCTATTTAATTCGAGATTAATTTCAGTGGAACTCGGTTCATCTTAACGTCATTCAAAGGATCTTAATTATTACTGATAACTAACGCTTTATTAATCTATAACAAAGTAGAATTTGCAAAATATGAGGTGACTGTATTTGCAGACATTGGAGGTCGTGCAAAATTCGTGCAAACCCACGTTAAGCCGGCAGAATATGGCGAATAACAGCTGCGGATTACTCGACCTTCAAGTTCTGTTAAATAAAGAGTGACAGTCTGGCATACGCGATGACGAGAGCCCCCTTCGTTTTCTCCGTGCGCCTTGCACCCCCCCCTCCCTTCCCCTGCTTGATTCTTTTTCCCTCCGCTCGGCATCTCCGTTGCATAGCCACTCGCGTCATATTTTTCATTTCGCTTTCTCGTCGAGATGCAAAAGTTTCGCAAGGGTAAAAGGAGCGCAAAAAGTCCACGGCGCTCAAACGACGAATCGTCTTCTTGACGACCGAGAAATATATACATATATATATGCTAACCTGCACATACCACACACCAGCAAATAACACGTACCTGCTTTCTGCCTACTCCTCGTAATATGTGCATCAGGCAAGAACGCACGTCGAAACACAAACCTGTTCGCAGATTTTTGCATGACTGAACGAGAGGCCCACAAAAGTAATTCACCGTAATTTCGGACGAGAAAAAATGACAAGCGCACGGGAAATGGATTTCATTTACCCGCGCCAAGAGAGAGAGATAGTTGCATGAGATTCCTTTAGAACCCTTTAAGGTTGTAGGAAAATATTCTCGAGGAGAAATGATTCACACATTGAGAATTCAGAAATGCTCTTTAGGGAAATTAAATATCTCAAGAACATTATTAAATACTGATGTTTGGAAAAATTAAAATTTGTAGATAACAAATTTCATACCAAGTTTTATTATTGGATCATTGGATCAAAGAATTAAATTTTTTATGTTACTAATGAAATACTAATGAATGTATTTTTTTTTGTTACAGGTAAGCAGAAACATCTTCTGTTAATTAAATTGATTATCTTTGTGTCAGTCACAATTCGTCAACTGTAAGTAATTTCAAAATTATTTTACGCAAGATATGAAAAATCTGGTGTAATCTTAGTGAACTTTACCTTTTTGACTTTACCATAAACATTATCAAGATATCAAAATTTAAGATACAGAAACCTTTGCTCTGTATCTCTCATTCTGTTCTCAGTAATTTTAAATAATCACGTTTCATCAATTATTTGTTTCATTGTCTAATAAATACCTAAGTGTGATAAATATTTACGGTGAACGTGTTCTTACCACTTTATAAACTCCCACGAGGTGACAGTCACTGTGTCACATACATATGCTCATGTTTCAACATTCAACCAATGCCATTAAATTGTTATATTATTTAATGGAAATATAAACTGCACAAAATAACTGCTAAACAATTGCGTATTAATTTCAAAAAGTATAAAAACTGAGGAGTGGAAAAAATTTGCAAAAATTGTATCTATGTTCAGTTGTATGGCTACTGACATATCCTAGATTTCACATACGCGAACGGTTGGATAGAAATGTTCATTCTTACGTTTTAGTAAGCATGCGAAATATTAATCCTGTCCAGTTCGACCCATAAGACAAGAACACAACGCGGACCGGAATGCGTCCAATGAAAGCAAGGTTGATCACACAAGGAGATCGAAATTCCTGTTCAGTCATATGCCGTTTAGTCGTTACAGTTTTTCTTTCCTTTCCGTTGTTTCTCATAAAATTTGTTTACATCAGAAAAGTCTTGATCCATTATATATCTGAGAAATAGTTTCGCTTTGGATTTAATTTTTTAGTTTTACCACATTAAATAATTTCGCTCGCAAAAACAAAAATTGAATTCACTTGATAAATCTAAAATATTTTTCATTGTGCACCTTCAGTATTCTGCCAATTTTTAAAATTTCACATTGATATGTTTATTTGTGATTATCATTGATATATGTTTTGATTATTATATTGCACGGTATAATGTTAATTTTATAATAATCATCGTTGATGCAAAACTGTCCAGTATACTTGTTATAATATTATGCACGATGCAAATTATTGTACCAATAATGCACCACTGTTTCGCGTATGTGTGAGTTTGTTTATTCATAAAATTACAACACTACCATATCTAGATCAATATTTGAGTAATAACACGCCCTTATATTTATGCACCAATTTACGCGTATACAGAGTATTTGTTGTGTAATTAAAATTAATTTTTTCACTAATTATTTTCAGAAAATCATGTTGCAATATAAATATTCACCGAACCATACATTCTCTCATTATCCCAATAGAACAATTATTCCATATTATTAAATTATTGACAATTAACATTTTTGATAATAATCAAATTACGAATGCAAAAATTACAATATGAAAAAGAAATTTCCTCAATTTTGTGGCAGTAAAAAATTTGTATCCTTTATATTTGACAAATAAATTAATTGCGAGCTCATTATTATTGTTCGATTGCGATTACCGTCTGGCGAATTTAATGTTTACAGTAAAAGCTCGCAGCCAAATATTGTTTGAAATGATTCGGACAGTTCGACGCACTCTCCCAATTGTATAACCAGTGCGTCCTCACACATCGATCAATACGATCAAATGTCACGAAGCGACATTTGATCGTATCGGACGGTCGTCAACGCGACGCAGCTTTTTATACTATTTACACAATATACTGTGACACTTTTTAATTAATTTCATAGAAATCGGAAAAATAACATTACATCGTCACGCAATTTATGGTAGTTACATTACTGGCATTGCATTCGACGTTGCCGTTGTGATGAATATTGATCATGTAATTTACTTCTGGAATAACAATTTTTGGTTAACTGAATAATTGAAAAATAATGAGTGCTTTATTTCAGTTTTGTTTAATGAAATTGAACGGTTATGTAAATGAAAGAGAAGTCGTAATGTAATTGGCTTCAAAACATAAAATCAAAATTATTGGTTTTTCAACAAACGTAATCATTTTGATTTTTTTTTTTTTCTATTATTTTTGATGCAAAAAAAATGCAATGAAATTAAAAGGCACAAAATTAAAAATTTTCACAGAGAAAATTAATGCAAAGTCGATATTATATGTTGAATAAATGTCGTTTGATCGTCGTCGAATAGCCAGAGCAATGAACTTTGGGCAACTTCGCGAATCTCCGCTCTGACTCCAAATTTATCTCACAACTGGCCGTAAATACGCTTCTACCATTTTCATTTGTCTATTTCCTCCGACTTTTGAGACTTTGAAACTTGATGCAATTATACGCAATATACTAAAAGTACGTACTTTCTGCAGAAGGAAAATTTTGCAAGAGATTTTCAGAATTTTCATTTCCACGATCTTACTGTCATTTAATGCGCTGTAATATACTTAGGTAAAATAAGAATGCACACTTTTCATTGAGTGATATTCAATAAATGTTATTTCACAGTTGAATGTAAATTTTATTCAATCATAAACAGTACTTGTATGTTTTTATGATTTTATAATAAACAGTAAATGTTAATACACATAAGGTATCAGAATATGAGAATGTATAAAATGCCAGGGTAATAATGATCTTGACATACATTCCCTGGCTTTTTCGAAAAGTCAGAAATAATGATAATGATTTTCCGCTTCTGTTATTATTTGATGCTTTTTCAAGTGTTAGTGTTCTCAGAAATGAATGTATAATAAAGAAATGATAAAAAAAAAAAGCATTTATACTTCCGTTAGAGTCGACATAATGTTGAACATTCATTTGAACTTCTGTTTGTAGAAAAAACAGAAAAACAAAAAATAAAGAAAAGTTCAGTTTAAAGTAGGAGGAATTGAATTTTAACTATTCGAATATTTCAATGAATACATATTAACAATTATCAATTTTCAAGACTTTTCGCAATTCATGGTCAATATCACTACTACCCTTGGCATTCATCGCAATGATTCTGAAATTGTTGACTTTCCTCAATTATAATTTTAAAATTCATTTATTATAATAAATTGAATAATAATTTGGTATTATCTTTCTTATGAGGAAACGTTCGAAAAAGTTCCACCATGAACTTCACCTTGATCTTTTATTTCATTAAAGTATCATGTTGAATTTACATTCTGTATAAGTTTGACTTATTGCTAGATAGCATAAAGAACTTTGCACATGATATATTCCACAAAGCGAACCTTGGAAATGTCAGACTTCGCGTAGAAAATGTTTTCGTACGATTATATTTTAATAACCACTGTTAAAAATGTCGAAGATCCTTAACGACATAAATTAAATAATCCAAATTTACAAGAAAAAAAGAAACAATCAATTGATCAATGCAATTAATTATAATAAAAATAGTTAATAAATGTTCATCCTGAAAGTAATTTGGTCTGTTGTAAAATGCCACCAGAAGTTGTCAATTGTTATTGCAATAGTGGATTTGGTCTGATTCATTGCACAATAAATGTGCAATATCATTGCGATCATCATCACTTTCTCCCACGCGCTCCGAAGTCCTCGTCGTGGGCGTGGGCGTATTGTGGGGCAGGTCGAAAGTACGCGTGTGGGTTTCGAGCGGCGATCTTTCGTCTGCTCGTGCACGAAAACCCGATGTCGAACAAGTTCGGATGCACTTGCACTGGCATTCGCGAAACCTTGAGATGCGATCGGCGCGTTTCAAGGTGTTCGAAAGCACCGCAATCATAGGACATATTGTTCGTCCAAGAAAGAGTGGGAAATCGACAACGCGCCTCCATCTTCTTTCGGCTCCTTTCCTTCGCGTCGCTCCATCTCTCTGTTTCTCTCTTCCTTGGCACTTTTTTTTTTTTTTTTTTATTTCATTGACGCGCCACTCCTACGGCGAAACTGGGCCATAAAAGCGAGCATAACTCAACCACGGAATTTCTCTAGAAAATATTTCACCTATTGTCAAAATTTAATTACTTCTTTATTTATCATTATTTTATGTTGATTTGCAAATCTTTTGAGTGGCAATTTTCTGACGAGAAATTGCATATTCGATTTTTGTCGTGAAATTTTAATAATTCATCCATTTTTGTATTTTTTAACAATCGTTAATGAAAATTGAAATGGACAAATGATTCGTTATGATGGTCTTTTAAAGTTCCGTATCATTTTTGAAATACGACAATAAACACGTTAATGCATCGACAGTGTTGTTATGGCAAAGGGGTTGTTGCAATGCGTCTAATGTTATTAAATATGCGTGAGAGATTGCTTGAACGTGTTTGTGACTGTGTGTCATGCACTACGTGTTACCGTGCCCAGTGCGCGTATATCCTCGCTCCTTTATTAATTTTATATACACATGGGAAAGCACTAGTCTGACATTGCGAGTACTTCTTTATCACTTATTCTATTTTTTTCATTAATTAACCTTTTCACAAAATATTATGGACACGTTGAACAAAATTTTATTTCTCATAAGTCACTTTAACGTTCTGTTTTATGTGACTGATTATATTGAGAAATCAATATACAGATAATATTATTCAATTCTTTATATATTTCATAAGTACCATTATCTATATATATATTTATCGGTGAAATATACAGCATCATAATTTTCACGATGATAACTTAGGGGATGAACATAAAAGAAAATCATACATAAACATAACTATCAGGGACGATTGCTAAAATATATGGAAACATATGGCGAAAAACAGGCAATAACATTTGACAATCTACAATTGTGCTTTTTCGTTTTACGATATGTTTTATAATAAATCTCAATGGAAAATAAAATTTAATTCTTTCCTGGTGTCGTCAATTATTACTGATAATATTTTAAATTGTCTGTTAAGAGGGATGAGGGAGGAATTAATTAATCGTCTAGCAATTAGTGCTTTACGTAGTCAACGCAGCATGATACTTTAACGAATTGAACGAATAATTCTTCTACTCGTTTTCTCGAAGAAAGGGAAAACCTAGGAAAGAGCCACGCCAAGAGATCCTTATGGAAGTTCTTTTTTTTTCTTTCGCGAATTAATTGACAGGTAATTAAACGATCGTAAAACGATGTTTTACATTTTATTGAGCTACTCCTATCGTCGTGATTAACGGCAAGTTGACCTATGAACAAGAACGAGAAGAAGAGAAAAAGGATGATAAGGATGAAAAAGAAGGAAAAGTGTATAATTTGCTGGTAATTGATATTAGTAAAAATTTATCAATCGAGCGTTTCAAAGATCCTAAAAATATTCTAATTTCCAAACATTGTATAGATAATTGTTGAAATAAGAATTCTGAAAGTTATCGATAAACAAAGCACTGGATTAATTGTTGGGGAGATTGAAATGTTGATTCCAACATTTGTTGACCACTTATTAAATGTATAAATTGAAATTGTTGTTAATTTTAACGGTACTGCTCGTGATAATAAGTATGCGCGAGATATTAATTACCGTCATTTTAATTATATGATTAGAGGGCGATGTGTAATAAATGATTTAATCATTTACATACTAATTGTGATTGCACGTGCGTATGCAATTGATTATTGTACGAGAATGAATTGGTGTATAACAATAACGCGCGGTCCCTCACTGTGTTCGGGTCCCAAAATACTTTGGCTACGTTTTATAAAGTATGTGACTCCGCATTACTGCCGTTAATTACGCACAACGCAATCAATCAATTATAATTAATGCCCGCTATTATTCCTTCCTTTGAACATTTCACATTCGTGCTTAACGAATCAGATTATTTATGCAATTTTATATAACAATTTGCCATTTACGAATAACAATTTGTTTTCGACATCATCGGTTCAATTATAATTATTTATAACTTCGCACCGACGATTATAATTTGGAAATTTATTAGAAATTAATTTACGATTTTGAATCCAAGTTATGGATTATTGTTTATATGTGATTGTTGTTAAAATTATTAGTTTTTGATGTGAATATATTTTCTTGAAATAAGTTTTTTGTTGATAATAAATCAATGAAAATGCGTGGCTCGTGCATTGGGATGAGAGTTTCTGCTTTAGCGTGGACTTTCCTCACGAACAACGAGCGTCGTCGTTACACATTGCGCGCTTGCATACGGGGCCTCGCCTTGAGTGCGCCTTTCGACATTTTCGAAACGGTCTCGGGCCCCGCGGGAGTTCAACGAACGTGAAACGTTCACCGGATCCTCGAAGGCGAATGTCCGCCGGTCAATCCGAGGTCGTTTGATGACTTGGCGAGCGTTACAAACCAAACAGACATAACCACTATCAACTGCTCTTCTAATAAGAATCTTCTATTTAACGAAGAAAACATTTTGCGAATATTCGAAATTAAACTGAAACTCGAAAGCAAAAAAATTCTCTTTTGTTTGTATTTTTTTCTTTTTTTTCTTTTTTTTACTTGAAAGGACGAGGCAGAGTTTTGTTACCTTTTCAAACCGTTTCGAAACGCGAGAGAAAACGCGTCTCCTTGAATTCAAAAGCCTAACGCAATATCACAATGAGCAATAAGACAAAAACAATCATCTTCAATACATTTAATCGCTTCTGTATGTTTAATTCATAATGTCTCAGTTATTTCAACATTTGCGGTAATTACGAAATTTGAAATATTTTTCTATTGTGTTTGATTTATTTGTAAATTACTTTTAAGATCGTTTTAAGAATATTACATTTGGAACACATCGAACCCTAGAAAGAAAACGCGAACATTTTTTTTTAACCAACCTTGAAAATTCTACCTGAAACTTGTTCCATCTATTCTTGGTCTCCAGCCATTTAATTTTAACTTCTACAAGACTCGTAACCTTTCGTATCGTAACATCGATTCGTATCTTTAACACATGTACTTTATTAAAATATTAATAAAAATAATTTGAATCAGTTTCAAATTTTCCTTCAAATTGAACACATTTAACACATTTTTGTAGTTAATTTAACGTTGTTCATGATTCTTTCTTCTTTAATATAAGGTAGCATTGTAAAAACTAAAGAAAGTCTTGTGTGGTTTGCAGTGAAAGAAAATGATCATGAATATGTATTTTTCGTTTTCTTTTAATCGTGGTAATTGACTTTCAGGTGGCACAGTATGATAGTTATAAAAAGTGCCAAAATTCCAGTTGACTATTATTAACGTAGCTCAGATATTCGATCAACTTTCGCACGAGTACCCAATGCGAACTTTCGTGCTAAAGTTCAAACCGCTCCTGTCCGTCCATGGAGAGGACGGAGAATGTGACGCCCGGTCACTTTTTGTAGATCTTATCAATATTTTACATACGGTGATTTATCCTTTCGTATTATGCACATTTTCATACGAGAAAGTTGACAAGAAAACATTTGTTTGAATAACAATTGTGCTTCTTTTTATTCATATTAAAATTTTACAATCCATTGTAAAACAGTCTTTTTGTATTACGAGAGTTATGTCCGAGTGAAAATTTTAAAGATTAAAAATAATCACAATGATGAAAATTGTAAAACAAATCATTTGCAAAACATGACAAATGTGTTAAGGAAATAAAAAATCAGAGAACATTTCTTTTTTACGCACAAAAGCAGCATTTACACACAATAATCCTCTCTTTTCGATTGAAATCTAAGAAAAAAGCACAAAATAATAATAATAAAAAAAAAAAACTGAAAAAAAGGGAATTGTAATAATAAAATAAAATAGACCATTCTGGTTGTGTACGAAATACGAAATGTATATAATTTCATCGCGGAATAATCTGTCGGGTCTCAATGAAAGGCATTTTTTGTGCTTTGGGGTCGAAGGGAGATGATGAGAGTGGCGAGGAAGGTTAGGTGTAGCTGGAAACAGCTGTCGAGGTAAGAGGATGAGACATGGAAGACAAGAGGCCGTGGAAGAATTCGAGGGGAAAAGGAGCCGGATTGTGTCAGGTCGGAGGAAGACTTGCGGCACCCACGCTTCTACTTTCAACCTTCTGAATGACACGGGCCGAAGCCGTCTCGACGACAGCTGCTGCGCTCTGTTGTTGCGTTGGCCCGCTTTTGCCCTTTTTAGCTTTTTTTTTTTTTCATTCGCACCAGGGTGCCTCTGTTTGTATGTTTTCCTTCCTTCATAACCACTAACAATGCTTATCTGATAACAGAAGTCTGCGAAACAAAATACATTCGACGTTACGATTTTCTGAAAATTACATTATAGCTATTATTATTATTATTTTTTTTTGTTGTAAGATAATAAGAAATCCAGATTTATAAAAATTCCCGGAAAATAGACGTTGGAAATTTCAAGAACATGAGAAACGAAAGGATATGAAAAATGCAAAAAGTAATGTTGAATAAATTTTGAATAAAGACAGTTTTCGGTATTTACATTAAGACCGTAAAATTGATTATGCAGGAAACTTGATGAAAAACGCATTCTCGAAAAATTTTTACCTCGAGCCGAGTGCTTAAGCACTTTCGCAAAAAGCAAACAATAAACTCCTGAAATATAGGTTTGAATTGTAAAATGTGAAAATGCAAATTACGTGACATATATTTTCGTCAACTATTACGAACAATCCCGAGGTCTTAATGTCGTGAGGTATTACGAAAATTCGCAAGATAAAAAGATGCACTTACGCGGAGTGCAATTTCGACGAGGAAGAAGAAAGGAGTAGCGGCAAATGTCCGGGCTTCTCCTTTTGCAAGGCATTTTCTATCATTTTAAAACCGTGGCGGAGTTTTAGCGTTCGTGCTTCTGCATCAGTTCCCATTCTTAGAGAGTGGCGCTTCATCGTCGCTGGCAGGTGTGAGTGATATTCTCATCGTGCACAATTTTGACGGGTCTTATTGAGCTTGTATTTTCAATATTTAGACTTTCAGCGAATATAAAGAGCGAATAAATTCACCAGACGTGTTTTACTCTTAACGATGAATATTTCGCGAAAGAACACGAGAGGAAAAATTACATAAGCCCACTTTGAGCTGGTTAAATACAAATAAGAAAGTTTTATTTGCTCGGCGTTGACATTTGTTCAAAAAGGGAATACAAGAATTCCTCGACATATTTTTAGATATAAAAATTATTTGAATTTTCTTTAATAAATTCATGTTTAATATATGATTTATAATTTTTAAAAGAAAGAGAAAGTGTGAGTATAACATTTACACTGTGTAAATGCAGATCGCAGAAACATATAAGGGTGCAGAAATTGCAGTCAAATTCAAATCGAAGCCATGCTGTTCAGATTACGTTGCTTCGACGTCGTGTGAGCACACACATACTGTGAGCGCTACAATCGCAAAGAAGACAATGCACAAAGGCTTCGCTCGTACATATTTACATGTACAACGCTTGACTATCGAATAAGTACCGAGCGTTCAATCTCAATTACGAATGCGAATGTGTCTTGGTCTATAAACGCGTTTAGTTGTCCTCTTTTATTCCAACTTTGACTGTGGTTACAAATTTTATAAGCCTCATTATCTTCCTCATTGGAATACTAATTTTACGATTGCCTCGTTTCCTTTTTATTTCACTTATTCTCAAAGATGAAAAATTATGATTTTCTTTATTTGTTCATATTTATCTATTGCAAAAAGCCATAATGAAATTCAAATTAGTTAATCCAATTTTACGACCAACTTTATCTTCGTTTAATTTACAAGTGTTATTTTTAGAACATCATATGTTCACGCACTCAACGCCAAGGACCAAATTGTCCACCGCAATTCTTTGCTTGGTTATTCAGCAGTAACGCTTCAAAAAGGAAAAGCTCTAACAAGGTGTTAAGATAAACACGAAGAATACGATTAACGCCGGTGAATTTTTCAATGAAATGAAAACGTTTCGAGTCGTGTTATTCGTGGCGTGTTATTTTTACTTCTGGCGCTGGATGGTTCGTAACCTTTTTCACTCAAAGACCTTCTCAGCGACGAAGAAGGTGAGACGAGCGCTCTCAAACCCGAAAGGAAGAAAGATATTTGTCAAGACATTAAAGAAGGAAAAAGAGGAAATTTCCTTCAGCATTAGAGGAACGAGGACAAAAGTCGAAGAAGTAGTCGCACTCAAACGGCGCGGTTTACCTATGCAAATGTTCGTTTGCAATGGTACAGAGCTCGAGAAATGACAGTCGTTATTACAGGGGGTTGACAAACACTACAGTTTTTATCACCCCACTTTGTGGTACAACATTTTCAAATAATAATTCTTCACATTTCTTCATTCATATTAACAATGATTTTAATTGCTAAACAGTCTTTCATCGAAGAGGAATATGTTCTTGAAGGAAGAGGACTGTCACTTTGATAAGAACATTCACGGAAATAATTCGAAAGAGTTCACCGTAATCTTTTCATCAGAGCGATGTTTATTGTATGAAAGTTTTATTCGTTCCCCTGTTACTGTTATTTGCATAATAACGTAAACATATGTTGCAATGTCTGAAATCCCTTTTTCTTCCATACATGACGAAAAGTGCGATTGCATCTAGTTGCTTACGCACTGCTCTAACAGACATGAATTTAGTTGTAAGTAAGCGAATTGGTAAAGCGTGGCGATTCTTCGAGCCGGAACGGTAACTGACCCAGAGTCTTGGTCGTCGTCGCTAGTGGCCGAGTCCAGGATCGTCCCGTACGCGGTGAACGGCGAAGAAGAGCCATCAAAACGAAACTGAAAAGTCAACGGGCCAGCGAACAGCTGGCCCCCGGAGATTAGCCAGCTGTCGATAGGTGCTTTCGTTCGTGAGAAAAAGATGTCGAGCCGTTCGTGCCAAGTGACTCGATCGCGGACTAGAGACCTTTGCTGGAGATACAAGAAAGGCCTCATTTATTCAGCCAACGACAATCAATCCGCACAAATTATTCTGATGCAACGACTTTGAATCGTTTAAATTTCCTTGCATTTGCTTCCAAGTACTTTTGCAATAAATTAACTTGAATTCGGTTGTGATCATTTTGCTTTTAATTTGTCCAATCGTGAACTCTCATTGTTTTATAAAATTTCCAATAAGAATTCAGACTTTTCTGTTTTAATGTTAAAATCAGAAACACCTTTATTTAAAAAGTTAAAACAAAATGGTCGTTGTTTGAAATATCCAACTGCTGCAGATGTTAAAATTAGGTCTCTCTATCAACAGATGATGATGACATAGTCCAGATGAATGTTACCATAACTTTCTCCCTATTCGTTACATCCACAATCTCTATTCATTTTCCAAAAGCAAATTCCTTTCAACAATAATTTCCCTACTCGGAATAATAATTTCCCCGAAAGCAAACAAAACACGATCGAGCGAATCGGCGGTATGAAATTTGCGAAATTTCAAACGATTCAGTCAAAGCCAAGAGAGAGGGAGAGAGAAAGAGAAAGAGAGAGAGAGAACTCGGTGTTTGACTTTATCAGGAATGACAAATAAAATAAAAAGTGTATTTACATACATCTCGAGCGTCGCAACGAGAGGAATATTGACATTTTGGACGGTGAATTTTTTAGCGCGCCTGTGCTCTCGACTGTTGACGAAAATTATTAGCGAATTACAGAAGCCCCGAGCAATCACTGTCAGAGACAGGCCACGTTAATACCTGCATTAATTATCGTCCGGCAAATCTCGTGATGCTGATTGGTCGATGGTTACATACATCCCACCGAGTTGTAACGTCGATAGGGCAGTAACACGGTACACACGCTTGTGTACGTATGTGACTAATATACATCCCACAACTATCAAGTTCTATAGAACCAATATACGAGAGAGAGAGGTTATCGGCTATTGTAATCAGTTCTGCGGCTTCGCGATTCGTCCACTCGAGTAGATTGCTCTTGTTCCACTTATCCCGTCACTATATTAGACACTGTTTTAGATAATTCATCCGTAGTTGCAGGATGAATCCATTAATTAATGAAATCAGTCCATCAGTCCAGAACTGCTTGGCAAAAATCATTCGTCATTTATGATCATTAGGAACACCTTTAAAATTGTATCGATCTTTAGAAGGGAAAGAACTTTTAGAAATGTTCTTTGGAAATAATCATCGCGTTTAGTTTCATCGTCAAAAATGCCTTTCACCAAAGATCCTTTCGATTATAATTTCAATATTAGCTGAACATCTGGAAGGGTTAAGCAAAACAATATTATATTGATAGATCAGATAATCTACAAATATTAACTGCAGTCAAAGCATAATATTTACGCCCGACAGTGTATGGTTATTGATAAATGTATGTGTACTAATATCAAAGCTTTTAGGACACCAAAGAGATTCAAATTTGGTAATGGAATTTCATTAGGATTAAATGGAATAATGATTATGTATTGTAGATAATTAGTTGTAATGAAAAGCTAACAGTCATTTCTCAGATATCTATTTAAAAAATAGACTGGAGGAAATAATTGACAGATTCACAGATTCTTAAATATTGCAATACAAAAATTATTAATCCAATTCTAAAGATTAAAAAAATGTTTTCTTCCCCTTAATCCTCATTTGCCCTTTTCATTTGGAGTCAAAATCCAAGAAATACAATGGTACGATAATCTTGAAACATCTACTCGCAGAAACACAATGAAGAAAGCGTTTAGAGAGGCCCATCGCGTCTGTCATGAAAGGCGACGGAGTCTTTAATTTAAATAATTGGATGTCCCTAAATTTCCCCCGGCTTTTATAAGCAGGTATAACTCCATATACAAAACTATCACAACGCCTTGCGTTAGCAAGGACTCTCAAGCACCTGCCCTATATCATTCCTACATACCTTTCGTCACGATTTTCCTTAGTAGATTGTTGTAAAGCTATGTGCTACCTGTAACAAGAACAAGTTCCCTACAGCTGCACACGAGCTAAAACCTTTGTGAACAAAATATTACTATAATGCTTTGTCTCTTACCGATGAATGTCTTGGAAATTTCGTAAATCATTTCCACAGCTGTTTCGTGTAAAATCAATGACTTTTTAACCGCAGCGAAAACAGTTTCAGAAAAACCGAAATTTTAGCCGGGATATTTTTATGGCCACTTCAACAATTCATCTTGTAAAAATGTTAGTTTTCATTGTGATTTCCTAAGTTTTGGCAAACCAAAAATGAAAGTCCATGCTTTTGAAATGAAACTTGATTATTTAGTTATGTAATGAAACGAACGTTTATTTAATCGGTCTGATTTTGAAACTTCTTTTAAAAGTAATAATTTTGAACATTTTGATGATGTGGTTATAATAAAAATTTCTAAGTATTCTCGGTATGTGGAATTTGGATGATGGTCCTGTTTCTAAAATGAACGTAAGTCTTCCTCAGGTAGAAACTGGTAGTGAACGGGCTTTAGTTGGCTGCATGAATACCGTCTTTGGTGAATAATTCCGTATAATAACGTCGGTGTGTTATATTTCTCCTCAGAAGACCTTCCTTAACCTTTCCATAAAAAAATGCTCATTTCATTTTATGAATTGTTATGTAAATTTCAATAACAAAATAAAGTTTTATCAATAAAACGATACGTGAATGGCAAATGGAGTAATTTATGATAATGAATACATATTTACATATTACAATAGCCGTTTTAGATTTATTTACAATTTATATATTGTTAATTGAAGGTAAGAAGCATTATCGACACGATTAAAATTATTCTTTATATAAGTTAATTCTTAAATGTCAAGATAGTTAGTCTGCTGTATTTGAAAACGAGTTTTTTTTTTTAATTTTACAATATTATATTTTAATTGAAGAATTATTTAAAACCATTTATATTATATTTCATTACGTTGAATGAAAAGATGCAACGTGGTTATTCTAGATAATCTCGTTTCTGTAGAACTGAAATTTTAAACACGAGACAACCTATTTAGCAAGCATATGGCGCACGAAATAATAATGTTAAGTGGCAGCGTAAATTTTGGACAGCTGATTTTTCAGGAAGTCTATTTTCTTCATCAGCTGACGTTAGTGAAAAGTTAGAGCACGTGATCGTAGATACATATTTCGTGTGGCAAAGCAACCACGTTCCGGACAGGGGTCGAGTTCGAATTCACCTGCTAGGTGGAGGGGGGAAGGGGAGGAACAGAAAAGCAAAGTGACAGAACTCGTGGAAAACCGAACGTTCGCCGGCAAAGAATAGAAAAGCTTTTTCCGGGACGAATTCGACCATTACGTCGATACGTGCGTTCCTTTTAAAATCAAACGTGCCAAATATAATAAATTTTTTATTAATAAATTTTTCAATATTAATTTTATGCGGCATATTAAATAATAATAAAAGAAAACAATACCATAAAAAGTGTAGGAAAGAAATATTTATTCATAAAAGTGTCTTTAAAACGTCGCAGATAATGGAAAGGTAAAGAATTTTGTATAAATACAAATATTTGTAAAATATGGTCAGAGGAATCTCGATAGGTGAAAGGATACGGACAACCCGGGTGGGAACATTTCCAACGAATTTCACGGAGGAATAGATTGGTCGTTTATTTGCAAGGTCGCAAATTTTCGTTGCCATTCGCTGCTGACTGTTATTTATGCAAACGGAGATGCAATCTCTTTTCTCATCGATGTCTCGTCCGAAATGCCAAATCGTATGATATTGCAATGTAAAAATAGACGTCTTAGTTTCCGACGTCTCTTGGCTATTAAAATATCTTCAAATGCTTTCACTTTATAAATACACAAAATTTCGAAGATACAGGAAATTCTTACGACGCTCGTGTAAAGATATTATCAACGACGAACATCATCTTCCGCACAATTTGAAATTTATTATCAAAAGACATTCTTCGTATCATCTTTAAAATGTGATTTGTTGTTCGATTTCTGACCTCTTTTTCCGAATTCTGGAAGATCCCGTCGTCGAATGGTCATTGTCCTGGCGCTGGTGTCTATTGGGTCCAGCTGCATGTGCGATATTACAAATGAATAAACATAGAGCACAAGTCTTATAGCCCTAAGTCGAGGCTACAACTCGAGACTCTGAACGAGCCGCGAAGAGAACGCAGGGGTCCTGGAATGGGCGGGTGGAGGGGGGGAGAGAGGGCGCGGCGAGGAGGGATCCGGCAGGAGAAGCCAAGATACTCTCTGAACTTGACAAAAGCCGACCTTCGAGCTGACATTCACTCGGCAATCGGGCTCTCCTGGCGTTCCTTCGTCGTCCGGTTCGCCTCTGTTCCGCTGCCCCCCATGTTCCTCTTTCTTTCTCCTCGTACACGAACTTCTCCGCCAATGGAACCTGACTCTTATTGCACAGAGAAAAGATGGGAATCGACTATCGTCAATTGAATGCTGCTAACTTTCAATTATTCGCAATCATTTTTTTTTTTTTATCTTCTTTTTCCTTTGGTTCATATTTTAAATACTTTAAATTAATTTTTAAAGTATTTTACAGATTCTGCAAATAATATATGCAGAATTAAGAATTTAAGTTTGTCAGATTCGAAACAAGTTTTTCAAACAGCAATTACAACATCAACAATTTTCAAGTAGCAATCAACAATTTATTGTTGATTAAACAATTTATAAATGATTAGTGAATGAAGAAACCGCGACGTTCGCTTTTAAAAGACGTTTTGCGAAAAGTCGACTGCTTCTCGTAACACATCTATTATCGCCATCGCCGTGGAGTCTATCGAGATGCTCGGCAGTTCACTTGTCAGTCTGAAAGGAGTCTGTCTTGGCTTGGCTTTGAAAGAAGAAAGGCAGCGATGACGACAAAGAAGGACACGCAAGCTACTTGGAATTACGAGCCTGTCTTTGTGCCCTCGAGTGCTCGCGGAAAATTGTTCGGAAGAACAACTTCGTTTCTTCGGGGGAAATAATTTGTTGCGATAAAGGACAATAGGAACAAAGCAATTAATTATTTATTATCAATTATCTTACTTTCAAATTAGTCAATGGCGTATTCAAAAGTAAATCGTTCAATAAGAAATTGATTAAATATTTTATACGTTGCTAGTTCAAGATGCTCGTCATTGTTACTGGTTAATAATTTTTTTTTTTCCTTTCATTCCAGAAGAACGTTGCAGTTTTGTTTAAGAAACAAATCAACGAAGATTACTGAGTGAGTAAGATTATTGCAAAAATCAAATAAGTCAGGAGTTTTGCGCAAATAAGTAATCCATTTCAGTGTTTCCATTCGAATCCAGTTTTTCGTAATTTTTTCGCGAATCTTTTTAATCAATGCAATCAGCTCGAAAACAATCAGCCTGCAGCTTTGATATTTTCCCTTTTTTTTCCTTTTTTGTTTAATTTTATCAAATCGAGGGTACTTTAATGGAATGCGATTTGAATGGAGTGTGAGAATTCATGAATATAAATTTAAAGAGGGAAAAGCTTCATCCAGGCAGAAAGTTAAATCGAAATTAAAAACAGAGAAAGGAGAGGAAAGAGAGGATGCTGCAGCGAGAACCAACAATGCTTTCGAAAAATCAAACATGTTTCACGTCAGTCAAAATCAGTGATCGTCAAAACCGAACCATCCAAAGACGCTCAATTTCTGTCTTCTCAAAATTCCAGTTACAAAATCGCTTTTATTTTTTTCTTCGACGGAAAATTTCTAATTAAAATTAATTCAGTTGAATTTGGTGGTTTCTTGTTGGCCATGAATGACTCTTATCTCAAACAGATTATATTTAAAGATGTTGCAAAGCATCTTCGCTGAAATCTTCTGCAATTGAAATTTGCGCATCATTATGTAACTTGAATTGACAGTGAAATTACAGAAACCTATATAGAGAATAGAATTCTCGCTGCGAACATAACGCAACAATAATGCGCGTAAATTCAGTCGTTTCACATGTTTGAGTAATGCCTGAAATTGTTTTCACATCGCATTCTGTGAAATCCCTTGATCAGTCAGTTTCGCATAATTTTGCATAATGAAAGTCACATGCACACTCGGCGCACGCTTTTACGTTACGAGATGAGAAAACGACGGCATTACACATTCGCCACTAACTTAATGACAACAACCCTGCTGCTGCTTTTCAGCATTGAGATTTTTCCTTTTCTTTTTTTTTTTTCCACTCTTTATAAAAATTCTACATTCGTCCCTCTCTCGGCTTTCTTTTCTTTCTTCTTCTTGGTCGCCTGCGAAAAAGGAAGATTCGAGGGTCGTTGGAGAGATCCCCTTTTACACTTTTATCTCTCGCAAGGGATTTGCGGCTTGCATATAGAGCCATACAGAAAACGGTACCTGATATTTTACCAACACAATTTTTTTCCAAGCTGATATACCCCCTCTCCCTCCCTCCCGCAGCCCCTCGCCGCCACTCTCCCTGCTCTCACTCGTTAGTCGATCGGTTTCTTTTTTTCCGGCTCGCCGTGCGATCGGGCAAATTGAAAAAAGTCGATACCTCGCTCGGTACAGGAAACCACGAGCTTTTAAAAGCATTTGATGAAAAAATTTTAATTAAAAACTTCACGTTTGATAAATCGAAAGGAAGGAAAAAGAAAACACCACGGCTTATTCGCTTTTTATTTCCTTCGTTGGCGAATTTATTATTATGATAATTTATTTACACTATTTTTGAGCGAGACTCATCACTTTTGGCATCAATATTTTAGATGAAATGAAGTTTTGATACAATTGACGTTTCGTCGAAAAGAATTGAATGCGAATTGTTAATTTGTATTTTGAAATATTTTTATATTGTAATATAACAATTATCGTCTAGATCGTGGATTATTCTTAGAGCTAAGCGACAACAGGAGATTCAATTTTTGATGAGGCAGTTAATGAGACTGCAATATATCGTAATAGTCGATAAGCCTTGTCAGAAGAAAACGTTTAAATGAATTACCGGCTCTCATCTGCCTTCGACGCAGATTTCGGCGAGGATTGCGCGCGGAAATTCGTAATCCTCGCCGTCTACCATGCAGATTTAATCCGGCTGGAGAATACGACAGTGTGATTACTTCACGAATAATGGTCTCTTGGAAGCCCAAAATAATTAAATCCACCGCAGAATCGTCGTTGCCGCGTACACCGATCAACTGACAATTCAATGACTCGCTCCTACGGATTCGTCTTATCTCTTTAATATTTCCATTTAAATAAATACAATTATTTTATTCAAAATCTTCACAACAATGTATGAAATAATGATTTTATATATAGATTTGCTATTTTTAAATTATATAATCAGGCAGAGAGTTCTGAAATAGCTTGAGTGAGATAATGCAATTTCAATTTATATTTAATCAGTCGATTTTTAGACGATTTTGATTAATTATACTAAATTGTCTGAGAATAAATAGAATGCCATTATATTTGCACGAGTGGTTATATATAGAAATGGCATTTGCAGTTTTAGCTATATATATTGCACAATTTATGAGATATGCGTGGCGAAATTATTCTGCCAGAGTCGTGCCTGACTTTGACCAGACGTATGTTTTATTCTGAAAAACTATTCACAAACGTTTGATTATTGCAATACTGATTTTGTAAACTATTGCAAATTCTATTTTTAATTAAAACAACACTTGGAAGTTTATCTATCTGTATTTCATAACTGACGATAAAATAGATCCAAAGAATCATCAATACAAACACCTAATAATACAAATAAAATGTAAATTTAGATAATAATCATTTCGTCCTAAGTGCAGTTAGTTTTTTGCACTCTATTCTTGAACAGACGATAGCAAAGGTAATGGTCTACTCTTCAAATGTTATTATGGTAATAGTGACAGTAACGGTTCAACAGTTTTCAATATAAAAACTGATCAAACAGACAAATCTCAATCAAATATAAACAGAGAATTTTTTTACACTAAAACCCCTTCAAAATAGGGTTAGATATTAATCAACTGATAACGAAACTATCGGTGTGGTATTAACGACAATGATCTAAACAGAAACTTTTTACAATAAAAGTTACATCTTGATAACAGCTTGTATGTGTGAGTATAGACTACCTTCAATCCCTGAATCATTCGACATTATCTTCTTATACAGCCTTGTGTAGTTTGGGGATAAAAACTCACATCTGGCTATTGTAACCACCACTTGAATTTGGTATAAATGTACATTTTTTTTTTTTTTTTATATATAAATGGTAACTGACAACTAATAAATTCCCTAAAAATTTATTGAAAACTTAGTAAGGACCTAATCAAGCTTTACTAAGGCTCTAATCCAATCTATATAAATGTCTATTACTGTTACTAGTTGCTAGTAATTTTAATTTACACGAGGTCAAAAAATAGCCTGTTATTTTGAAATGCAATTGAAATTTAAATACACCAAGTTAGGGTCACATGGTGATCACAACGTGAATTGTTCATGACTTCCGTTAATATTAAATATATGGAACTTGTATGGAATTTTCCAATAACAAGACATTCGATACGAGGAAACGTTGGCGTTGGCGTAGCCTCGCCTCGACTCGCCTATTTGTAATTACTCGGGCATTTACATACAATGCCGGAGCGTGTCGCTCGACTTCGCAACCAAGTTCGCTCTTCAGGAGCTTCTTCGTCTTTTGAATCCAAAGTCTCTTCCAATAGACTTCGTTCCGGCTTTGCATTATTTAGACGCGTTCGCCAAATTCCCCAGCATTATTTCGCAGTTCGTCACGACGCTAACTCGGTAAACACTATCGCGGTGACATTTTTGCAAAAAATCACCTCTAGTCAAAATCTCGACTGATAAATTTGCCGAATGAAATTAATATGAAAACGAAAAATAATTATGATAGATAACGCAGAGATCTTGTCAAAACATCTCTCGTGTGAAAATACGTCGCAAATGAATGTCACAAAATTCCGAAGAACGAGTTCGTATAACCCAGCTACTATAAGAACCAGAGTTCCCAGACGAGGTCTTCCAGAGGTTAACGATCAATCACGCGCTCCCTCGAGTCTGCCTGAGCGCTTGTTCGTCGTCGCTTGTGCTGTTGCCAACGTCGAATCAAGGCATTTCGTATGCCCAAACGGCCCTTCGAAGGTTCCTTTCTCAACACAGACTGTTACGGCACAACTACAAATAGATGTTACGAAAGAAAATCTGTCCCAAATTCATATTTTCCTGTTTTCAAATTTTGAATCACCATCATTTCTCGGCACAATTTATTTACAAATTAGTATGACAAAAGCGTCTTAATTTAAGACAGTGTCTGAATGTAGGATGTTATTCTTTCTAATCTATCGTCTTTATTTCAGACATCTGTGACAAGAAATAACATTATAAAAACGTTTACAGACTCTGTTGAATTTTTAACGTAGATTAATAACATAAAACCATCTGCAAAAGAAAAAAGAAAAACCGTTGTAGCAACAAATTTCTGTTTCCCAACCATCTGTCAGCTAATGGAAGATTTTTAAGTTAATAAATAATCTATCATAATTTTGAATGTTGAAAGTTGCAATGGGGAATGTTGTCGATGAAGCCAAAGTCGAAATCCAAGACAGACGCCGGCTATAAAATATCCTCGCCGTAATAGGTAAATCGCAGGGAAGTTTGATCCCTAGTAGGGAGTCTCAAGGTCATGTTTCCAGACGGAATGGAAAGGGCCTTTTGGGACTGGCTATAAGAAGGCCCTCGGGTAAAAGGAAGTTGAACGAGAGGTTGGGTCTAAATGGAATGACAAATGCGCCGATGACGAAGGGAAAGGTGAAAGGCCCGAGAGCCCGGGGCCCGCAAGCGAACGCAATGTTGTCGTGGTAAACGGAATTCAGGATGACCTTATCATTACTGAATTGTCGTGAAAGATACCGAAGCCATCGCCTTTATAGGGAACTAATAATTTCACTGTAGAATGATTCAAGTCACTGTCCAAAAGGTACAGTACAGTCCAAAATTTATCACCTTCTTTAGAAGATTTCTAAACACTGGTATTTTGATATTTCCCTGTAAGTAAGAACTTTTTGAATTGATTTTTCAATTCAAATCGAAGACCATTGGTCACATTAAAACCTTGTACGAGTGTTGAACAACATCTGCCGATTTTCGACATGCGATTGAAATTGAAACGGTGACTTATAACATATTCTAATCTTGTTTTTTCAGTCAGAATATGTTATTCATACAAAATTATTAAACTACTGAATTTGACAGTATTTAACATTTCATTGAGTTGAGATTTTACCTTGAAGCGTCAAGATGAAAAAAGCAAGCAAACATTTGTATACTATTATGAACAATTTTCATGGTCAAAATCGTTCGAATGTACATCTAAATTAAGCAATGTTTATTTATAATTTATCATAATTTGTAATATAAAAGTTTTTAGTTATCTAGCTATGCAAGCGATTATTTCAACAATATGGGAATTGTGAAATGAAATTGTGAATACGAAAATAGATTTTATCCTGAAATAAAGTTGTGAAAAAATTTTCTCTGGCGATCGTAAAGTAAGAAATGATGCGCTTTAGTTACACAAAATGTGTGAAATATGACTGCGGTAGGGAAACATTGACTTTGACTGTGCATTTTTTTCCACAGTTGAAAGAAAAATTATATTACTCCATTTAAGTTGTCAATTTTGCAAGTTTTTGCTGTATTTAACTTTTAGGTTCAATAAATCTCTTTAGACTAAGCGAGAGAGTGGAAATAAAAGACATTTTCTTTTTGTAAAATGGAATTTTATTTTTGTTAGATATTGTCTGATATGCGAAATTGGATTAACTATTTTCAGATTGGATAAAAAATAAATCACCCTTTTCTACGTAACGAAATAAACTATAAAGCGATATCAAAAATTAAACGAAAAAAAAATATATAAACCTTTCTGATTTTAATCTTTCTTTATGCATAAATTCAATATATATAATTCAATCAAATTGGACAATTAGATTCTCCGTTTTGTTTTCCGTCACGTTTTGATGAATAAATATAAAATAGTGAATTAAAGTCTTATAGAGGTCAAGTCAGTCACTGTCTCGGTGTTACGCTTGAAACGTATTTCGTGTGAAAGAAATCTTAGGCTCAAGTCAGGAAAACGAAGTTGAAGTGAAGATGAAGCAGTTGGGTGATTGGAATGGATCTGTGTTTTGACGTTGATATGGAGTAGACAAGACCCCGGATAATCAAGATGAAATTTCTTTTAGCTAAACATAATTGAGCTTTGACTCCAGCAAATAGAGTAAGACTTTAACGAGAAAGTCTGGCCTCGAACTGATAATCAGAATTGGTAATCCACTTCGTATGGGGTTCAGGAGATCTGTCTCTTATAGATAAATCTCTAACTAGGCTTAGCTTACTAGCAACAGTGGATCGATTTTAATGGGTACAATTTGTGCTCTAGAATACATTTTTGAACCTGTTTGAATCTCACTTTTAAAAATTTTTTTAATGCCACAGAGCCAAATCTTCTTCAACCATTTTTCATTTGAACATAACTAATCCAAATCCATCGATGATCGTTCCAATAAATAGAAACATCATTAGGGTAAACAAATATCCCTCAATGGAAAGAAAGCAGCTGTTAAATACACGACATTTGTCAAGCGGTGCTTCGCGATCATCCATCTTCGTAAATGATATAATATTTGGTCGGTACTTTGCGCGTAATTCGGCTGTTGAAACGTTGGAACTCTGGAAGAAGGATCGATCCGCATTTGCCAACAATTCATTACGCCGAATTGGCGAATGCTGTTACAAGATTCGAACCCCCGATATCTCTGTCGCATTATGGCGCACATACTTTTCCGGGTTTAATTCGACATTGGTCCGCCGCATCATGCGGGGGAAGATGAACAGGATTCGTGAAACCCCAATGTACGAGGGTTTCTCCCTCGATTCATCCCTACCTCCTCCGCCTCCCCGTCACCCCCGCCCGCCCCCAAGCCCGACCACCCCATCCTCATCCTCCTTCTCTTTTATGCATATACGCCTCTCTCTTTTGCTCGAACCCTCTCTTTCTCTTTCACTCTCTTTCACTCGTCATCTCACTTCTGCGTTCAGTCAGCGCAGTGACTCGTCCGAATCGACTGGGACGATAGGGACGATAATGCGTTCACTGACGTATCTGCTTTTTCCTAAGCCCCACATCATCAGTCTTTTTCAAACTTCAGAATTGAAATTACTCTATATTTTTTCCTTCATTTTCAATGTACCCTGCAATGGTTCCTGTCAGGGGTTTGTTGAGGCCACGTTTCAAACAGTTCATTTCTCTAAATTTTTCGTTCCTTTTAAGCGCGTCACAATAGAAGGTTTCCTATCAATGTCCTGAAAAGGAACAACAAGAAAAACCGTTCATTTCTGAATTCACCATCATTCAGATGTACCTAGATTTCTGCTATCCAGATCTTCGTTTGAATTTAATCTCCTGTCCATTGAAAATTGTTTTATACATTTTACAGACCTTACAAGAAACTTTATGAAAAACTGAAAAACTATTATTCAATGATATTAAACACAACTGTTTTCCAACAAATTTCTAAAGCTTCTGTCGAGCCGAAAAGTTTCCCACGTATATTCATAAATGTTTCATGTTAATTGTGCAATTCAAGTCCCCTGTAAATAAATTTCCCAGCGTTTGAATTTACCCTACAGTATTGCTTTTTGCGTGCCGGTTAGTTGCATTTTTTCTAACACCTGACAATGAGTTGTGTATTGTATCAGCTACAACTATATTCTATTAACTTATTTCATTTCACGTTATTGTATTTTAAAGTACATTACAAGTCAAATCGACTTCGAACTCCCTAGTAGGATTTGAATATTATATAATCTGATTTGACTGTTTTTTTCAGGAATTTAATAGGATCAGATTTAAAATCCAATTTAGTGAATACTTTCGTTTCAGATAAGTGTTACTAATACCCTAGTTTTTCTGAAATACATACAGTAACTCGTACCAAATGTTTGGTGTTTCCAAATTTGAATCATTAATTGGAAATTCTTGTAATAACTCTTTGACAGAGTTATCCTATAGTTGTATCCACAACCAGTCAAACACTACCAAGTACTAAGTGTACTTGTGTACTCAGTATACTATGAGTGATCAGTTACTGATTTCTAACCAGGTAATAGCTTTCTTTTCCTACGAATAAACCGAAATCCTGCTGGTAGGACCATCCAAAACATCCCTCGAAGATAAAAGATCATGAAAGAAGGTGTCATTCTTGGAATGACTGTTGAGTCTTGAACTGGCAAGAGGAATAGCTGGTACCCAGGAACCTGGTGCACTAGTTACGTTCATATGCGCAGTCCCCACTCCAGGGGTGGATGCGCGTCGTGGTCTGTGCGCCTTCGAGCGGCTCAGTGTTCGCACGGCCGTTGGATAGGTGGTGTCGCATCGTTCCCGTGGAACTGTGTCTCGGTCCTGCGCGATCCGACTCACGGGGATTGCTCGCTCGTTCCGCCGACACACCCGAGAACGCGCGCTCGCGCGTCGCCCGACTCACGAAACACAGTGCGGACCATTTAAAAACATATTTTCTTCTCTAATCAGAACTACCCCTAAAAACGGCTAGGATTTAAAGTTATCCCTCGTATAAACCATAACTAGCAAGAGAAAGAAAGAGATAGATCCAGATAAAGAGAGATAGATAAGAAGTAAGATAGAGATATCGAATGAGAGAGATAGAGAGATAAAGAAGAATTTGGAAACAGTGCGCCAGCAGTGCAATAAGGAAGAGGAGGAGGATTTTGGGGAATTGAGGAATTGGATACCATAGTGTTTTCACTTGAATTTCGAATCGGTGATTTGAAGCATTACTTCGGAAGAAAGCTCGCAGAGAAGAAGAAGAGGAAAAGGGATCAATAATGTACTTTAGCGCGAGTGTCGCGTAAGAGTAGTTTTGCCGGAGCGAGAAAGACAGGCGTTTTGGATACGTCGGACGCGATATGGATTGGGCGGTCAAGGCGCGTCGAACGTAAGTTCAAAAGGTCATCCTGTATGTCTCTGTCTGTCCGCTCGCAATGAGCTCTTTGCCCTGCGCCTTTTCCCGTCGCTTGGAAATCTAAGTTCGGAGAGAGAGAGAGGGAGAGGGATAGTGAGAAAGAGATAGATAGAGAGAGCCCAATATATATCTATATATAGTTTATATATATATATATTTATATGTATACATATATATAGGGAGGGAGCGAAAAACGAGGGTTGCGTTCTCGCATTGACAATTACCGACGAATTATATGCATCGAACGTCGAAGTTTTTTCTTCGGCGATGGGGCCCGAACGGTTGCAGTCCTCCAGACGCGTGCAAAGAAGGTGCGTGGTTTTTTCATGCGGATTATTTTTTATTGATCGACGTTCATTATTATATGCACACACTTTTTCCACATTTTTTGTCATTCTCTTGCGTATTTTTGTTATCTAATTTTTTTTTTTTTTTGTTTTTTTTTTTTTTTTTTTT